>JAOEJI010307214.1:0-11441 GCA_025448255.1 Umimayanthus chanpuru | reverse complement strand
AACACTGGAAGACTAGTTTTGATAAAAACTGTTTTTTCTGCGTTGGCGAGTAAGCTGAATACGTGTTTGATCAACAAAGGTTGATATGGTATGTTTTTCGTCTGTGAGGTTTGATGTTTAGTTGACGTTTCGAGCGTTGGCCCTTCGTCGGAGCAGACTTTGCGTAGACAACCTCATTTTTTTAGCTTAAGAAGCCTAAGCAAACTGGCACAACATATAATCTGTGTTTTAGAGCCGTAAATCTGTACAGCATGGTTTTCGAGTCATTTGCTCGAGTAAAAAGATATACAATCTGTTTAATCAAATGTTGTTTTCGACCCTTGTCACACGTATTTGGAGTAAATTAAGCTTACTTAGTTTTCTGGAGTAGACCGGATCAATTTTTAAGACATCGACAGCAGAGAAACGAAGCCACAACTGAAATATTCAAGGTTAAAACTTACTTGACTCTGATCACTTTTTGAGACAACCGGCTGCAAATCAAATAGTTTAATAAACAAATATACGTAATTTTCTTGGACAAATTAGTCTGCTAATTGTAAATTTCATGATAACGAAGATCATTGACGAAGGTTTCAACTGACTCAGCAACTGAAAGTTGAATTTCTCATCTGTTCCGAACAGGTGGATGTTTTCGTTGATTATAATTCTGTATGAAGATGTTAAACTCTATTGTAATAGAACTTGCCAGGTCAGTTGGTTCTTATGAATAGTATCCTTTATCTATTTTGAGCACCAGACAAAACAAACCACTCCTTTGTTCGATTGAACAAACTGTAATACTGCTAGCTAAATTGACCACTCATAAAGTTGAACCGTTTTTTTGGGATAGAAAAATTACGTTAATTCTTTACTGACTGGCAAATACTTTACTGACATAAATTGTTGATTTGAAGTATCAGCGTCTCACCAGTTTCTTGACTAACAATAAATAAGTAATACCGAAGTGTTTTATACCTAGATTGATTTATGCATTTGAGTTTTTAACTCACTTTGTGTCCATCTTTCGCAATCTTAATTTTTTCCTGTGTATTGAGGGCATACAAACAGTCAAACTTGGCAGTTACCACTCCGGATAACTTGTTATTCTACAATTTCAGTTACTAGGTGTTCCTGTAACTTAGTATTTTAATCGGCGAGAAAGAAACATTCTTCAGCGAATTTTAATAATCACCTTTAAACAGTAATATAAAATCCTGAGAAGTCATTGGAAAGCTTTTACGGCTTTTTTTGTGAGAAGAAAAGTTATAAGAACAGTCCGATAAGGCTTAAATTCACCAAAATTTTAAAGGAGAAATTAAAACAATTTCAGGGTTCAGGGTAAGGCTCATGCAGAACCATAAAATCCCTTTGTTAAATTATCGTAATTTCTCATGTTCTAAATAGCAACTTTAAAACAGTTTTAGGCTGCACAAATATGACAAAAATTAAAACTTGACAACGAGCCTTGACCTAATTTATCTTGTTCTTAGAAGAAGAAGCTTTTAGCTATTAAGAGGCTATTAAGATACTTCCATATCAATTTAAATTACTGAGTCAAATTAATATCGGATCAAATTAATGGTAGAATGCCCGGGTTTAATATATGCAGTTGTTTCACTTCTCAGGTGAGAGAAAGAAATTAAAAGTGTGACCAAATGTAAACCATCTCAGTAAACCATTGCAGTGTGCTTTATTGCAAATGCAGTACACGCTTTTTTAAAATAAGAACCAGTAAATTTTAGCCGAGCCTCATTGTTCTTAACTTTTTAGGAAATTTCAGCCTCAATTGTTCTTAAGCCGGTTCTTATTTTTAAAAGTACTCGTAGGAACAACAACAGTAAGAAATAACCAGCTCCTGAAATATTGCAAATGTACCTGACTTGCGATCATCAAGCCGAATAAATCGCAATGGAAATTCTATCGATCTCAACATTTGGAGTATTTCAACGCTCGATACATTCGAGTTTGAGGAAAATAATAGAATTTTATTAAAAAAAGTAAACTTTGCATTTATGATTCCAAATCCCAGCCTGGATTGTTCTTAGCTTGTTGTTAACTTTTGGCCAAATTGAGCCTCCTTTGTTCTTATAAAATTGTTCTTATAAAAAAGAAAGCGTGTATTTGGGTTAAGGACAAAGCCAAGTAGCTGAAATTTAGATTTTCATTTCGAATTTCTTCGTTTTCACAATTAATTCTGTGTATTACTGAAAAAAATGAAATCAAAGTTTGTCAGTCAGCTGTGCATACGATCTAACTGAGTGGTGATGTCATCATTTACTTGTGCAGAGGTTCCATCAAATGAAATATTTTTTTGAATATACAGATACAGCCTGCTTGTTCAAAAGCAAAGCCAAGGAAAATTTAACTGAGAGTTATAAGTTTAAACCGCAAAGTATATGTTTCAAGTTGTTTATGTACAATATCATCCTTTTGAATAAACTTATAAACTATCGATGAACTCGATCATTAAAAACTCGCGGTTGATTAAAAATAAATAATACAAGTCAAAACTTACCAAAAGAAGCACAGCTTCAGTGCTCAGCTGGGACAATTTTGGCTTTGCCGGGAACAAGTTTGTGATAAAAACATTTTGTGCTTTGAAGTGACATATGAGAGAAAACAAATGTTGCTTTCCACGCTTTAATCATAATAACAACTTTAGAATTGAACTGCAGCTGCTTTAATTTCAAATACTTGTAAAAGATACTTTTGTTTCAATTAATCTTTTGAGCAAGTGTCTTGACTTGAAAGATCTATATTAAATAACTTCATTTAATTGTTTTGATTGTTGAAACCACCAGCTTCTCGTTCTTGATGAATGTGGGATTCCACAGTTTGTGCTGACCGTTCTGTAGAATATCAGTAACTGAAATCATATAGGGAATTACTTTCAAGTAGGCAGATTTATATTTTTTTAGTGGTTTGTTGAAAAATACCATACTTTACAATTGTTAAAAAACTAAACTTACAAAAGTTTACCGACAAACTTGTCAGTTTCAAACATACGTTAAAACTAACAATTTCCCTTACTATATAGTAGAGACTAAAACAAACTGATGCTAAATACCAATTTTTTAGGAGGCTAAATACAAGATAAAAAGCTACTAAAACTCGTTATTATGAGGTCATATAATCACACCTGACCTGGAGGTCCAAGTTTCATTTTAATATTTATGAAGCCGATACATCACTAAGAAGAAATCACTTGTTTTCGTGAACAAAGTCACAATGATGTTTATTTTTCTGTTAAGTATTTGCTACATTGTTAGTTTTATTCAAAAAGACGGCTGTTTTATTTTGAATTGTTTTCAGATTCCTCATAGAAACAGTTGTAAGGAAGTGATTAGTTGAATATTATATTAGTGTGAGAAAAACTGGAAAACAATGTTGTAAATCAGTTGTTTTCACACTACAGCGATTAGTTATTGTGAAAATGATTGTGTCCGCAAACTGGGAGTAAAACATGATAATCAGGGTTAGACAGTTTTCAGAGACCAACTTAATAAACAGTCACACTATTGCTTTGCTCGTGGAAAAGATACTGGTTGGAGCCATTCTATTTTGCGTTTAGTCGGAACATCGACATTTTCCCGCACTTTCTCGCTGTTTGTGGCGGGAAAATCCTGTGAGCAACGCGCGCAGGCGACAAGCATGCAAACGCTATGCGTGATTTTTCCGCCCTTTCAAAGCTTTTAAAGCTCTTTCAAACAAAATCTTTTTATAATTAATAATATTCAGTTTTATAACTCATTAGTAGCCGAATCGCTGTATTAAATAGTGAAGAGAAAATGGTTTCAAAAGATTTTGATTTGAGGTGCAACAGTCATGGATGATTCAGGCCGCCACAGCTTCGCTCTCATGTAGGTATCAAATTGAACCCAGGTCAATACTTTGTTGTTACAAAACTGAATTTTGTGATTCTAGTTTGTAGGCCAATACTGAATTATTTGATATCCAAATATCCGTAGGATTTGTACAGGATGCATGGATAGTTTACTCCCAAAATGCACCCCTTAATAGAGAAAGTGTTAGGCCTTGTACGGTAGTAAAATGTAGCTAGACTTGAAAAAGTTAACATAGATAATTTCTCAAAACGGTGTGGCAAATCTGAGCGGTAACTGAATCAACCTTGATTGAATTTTCATTAGTTTGTAAGATTCCTGTGTAATACTGCGAAATTTGTGTAAAATTACAATAATTGAAAACCGGTGATACTTGTATAGTATCATTTGGATTTTTTAGCAAGACAAGTCATTTCATTTGTAATATTTTTATGTAACAGCTACATGTGAGTGCTTTTTATCTGTTTAATTTACCAAACTAGCCGGTACATATAGGTCGTTCTTAATTTTTTTCTATTTCTAAGAGTCTTACCAAATCATGCACTGCATGGAAAATGAGCGCTCTCGTGACCGAAACCTTAAACTCGCTATTATTCACAGTGGGGCAAGTGTGAAAATGAATAATACATCCAGCGTGCCTCATTAATGAGAAATTGTATTAAACTCAAGGTGATAGTTTTAAATGAAGTTCCTCATCTTTGAGTTTTTTTGTGTCTTTTAAGCCAATTGAAACATTTAAGTTGGATTATTTGCTGCTTTCGTTTAGGGTGTGCTCAGACCGGGTTTTTTTAAAGTATATTTCACATGCACGCACACACATATATACAAACACACGCACAAATTACTATAATTAGAGCTTGTGATACAACAATATCACAGCTCACACTGAGAAACGCTTACCCGAAATGCGCATTTTGTTTAGTTTGGTATTGTAAGATGTTGTTCTAACACGAACTATAGACATGGGAGTTATATCGAACGGTACAAATCACAGGTTCAAATTTTGATCTTTATAAAATGCGTCCGTTTGAATCTAAAAATAAGATTAAAAGACGTCATTTTGTGCGTCGAAAAAAACCGTGGATGTTTCTCGCTATTTTGCTCGAACAAAAACTAACAAAAGATTCTACGTCAAGCATAACATGCAACATTACAGTCATTTCTAAAATATTTAAAAGTATTTAGTAGTTAATATTGGTTTTGAATGCGATCCTGCAGTTTCTTTAACACAGTGTAATATGTTTGCTTTATATTCATCGTTCTTTTTCAACGTTACTTTGACATATATCTTTCATAGATTCTTACTCGGCCGCCAATTTTGAACAGAAGAAGTTGATTCACTAATTTGATTTTTGTTTCTATTATAACGTTCTATTACAAAGGGCTTAACAGTCCTAAACATAAAGTGATTTTACAACCAGCTGTGAGGCACAGCATATTTAAAAAATAATGATGTCGAAAAATATGCCATACTGGGAAATAACGAATTAAGCAATTTGGAGCAATTGGATTATCTAAACGTTTATCAAACTCCTTTTCGCTATTTATATGGGTTCACATACGCAAACAATCAGAAATCTAAAAAGTTTTTTTTTAAAAAAAAAGTGTTCATATCATTCTGCCTAGGAATATCTTTCGTTCTTAGCGTGGTTTGACCAAGCAATCACTTTCGCGTGGGTGCTTCAACGGAACTAATTATTTGTGGAATTTGAGTTTTCATAATTGTCAAGCTTGAGACAAACTTTGCTTACAAATGCGGTAATTGTGTAAGAAAACCCGTCACTTCTGCGCCGCTATAAACTGAATCAATTAAGAGACCTTTACCTTTACCGCGAGTCAGACCGTGTTCTCAGGTCTGCTAACTTGCAATTTTATACGCAAGACAAGTCTAGGAAATGTTTTTCATAGAATAAAACATTTAACCTGACTCTGAACTTTCTGTTGTTTATTTTCAAGCATGAAAACACTTTCTTCTTGGTCACGATTCTCTCTTTCATAAAGAAACTCTGACTATTTTCTTGCGTCACTGTTAGGCGAAAGACCAAGAGAGGGAACAGAATAAAATGAAATAAGCGGCCATACTTTGAACTCAGTGGCCCGCCGACGGAAGCGTGCACCGTGAGAGATGCTTTGCAACAGGATATTTCACAAAGGTCGCTAAATTCCCAGCATGAAATTGCTCAGCACTGTTAGTGATTTTAAAAATTGTATTATATAGAATCTTGTTACCAAAGCAACTCCTTCTCGAAAGACTACAAACGCTCGCAAAAAAAGTGTACTGAGCGAGATTTGTACTTGCAGTTGCATCTCAGCTATAATTATATGAGCACCACCGGTTTCTTAAAGGTTAAATCAAAACTAGCCTTCTACAGTGAGTATATTTTACACGTTGCATTTTAGGTATTTTTATCCCTTGCTTGTCGAACCGAAGTCGTAAATGATGTCTCCCAAAATTTCTCGTTTGATTTATTTGCATGAACTATTGAACGTTAATTGTTTAGTTTCACCTGATGTGCCTCAGATTTGATTTTGTACTTGACTACGTGAATTGGTATTATTTTTTGAATTATGTATTCCAGATTCCCTTTTTTAGGCAAGAATGCATTTGCTATTTTGCCATAAATCATACCGTCTCTGTGCTTGAGTAACGGAGTGTATAATTAATTCCAAGGTCGCCACAGTTAACTTGCAAAAAAAAAAGTTACTGGAGTCAGGAGCTGGTCAGTATTCGGAGATGTTTTGCTTTAATACATTAAGTTATTCACACGAGTTCTAAATATCGGTCTGTTTTCACATTGAACTACTTAAAATATCCTGCAAATATTCGCAAAATTACTAAATCTGTTAATTTTGAAAGAAGTTTTGATTAAGGGTTTCGAGCTTTTGTCCACTGTCCGTGTTTCCTGTTACCTCTAAGTGACTTTTCTTCATTGTGTTAATTTCAGTAGAATACAAGACGCGATGAAAGCTTTTTTTGAAAACAACATTTACAAGCATGTTGGCAGGCGTTGCAGTGATTTTTCAAGTTTTTTGGAGTGAAAATACAGTTAGTGATTGATAGAAATGTAAAAAACTTGAGCGATTCCCAGCGATGATAGCGTTATAATTTGTATGGTACAAATTGTAAATGAAGCGAATTTGGGCTTGGTGACTAGAGAGTTAATTATGAATTAAATTTTTACATTGTTTCTTTAATCCTCCATAAAAAAAATCTTTACTTCTTTACTGTGAATACATCAGTATTCGGTCATATATTAAACCAAAACAAATCCTTAAATAATCAGTTCACCAGTTTCTGCTTCTGACCAGCGTGTCGTTTTTACTTTTCTCCTTTAATATGCGAACAAAGCACACAACGTGTAAGAATTTAGCAGTAGCATCTACCACGGATTAGCGTAAAGCATCACCCCTTTAATATATACTACTTGTCAGTGATTCACATTTTGTAGATCTTTACACAAAGGTAGAGTTTAGAATGAATTATTGGCATTGGCATGTCCTTGCCTGTTAAAGTAATTATGTGGGACGTTCATTGCAGAGATTGCGTTGTTAAAGTAGGAAAATTGAGAATTTTGCTCAGTGTAGAAATCTGGAACATATGAAGTACGGTTTCCGCCTCCATTCCCGCCACATTTCCTTGCACTTTCTTTGAGTTCTCTCTTCCATTTCATTCTTCTGTTTTGGAACCAAATCTTGATTTGATTCTCGGTAAGGTTTAAGTTGGTGGCTATTTCAATTCGCCTCGTCCGCGTTAAGTATTTGCTGAAGTGAAATTCTTTTTCCAACTCGACAAGTTGTTTTTGAGTAAACGTGAATCGTTTTCTTTGATGTAATGGCATGCATTCCTTCTTCTCTTCTTCACCACCGCTTGTGTTCCCATTTGAAACTGTAATAGTGAAAGAAGTACAAATTATCATTGCTTGTCTTTAATACAGCGTTTCAAAGTCACCAGATATATCACTTGTTAGAACAGATACAAAGGGAGGAGTGTTCGCTCAATTACTTTATTGTGGTTTGGAAAACTGTATCAGTACAAGTCGTTGCAATTAGTTCTATATATTATCGGAAGTCTTAGCTTAAATATTCCAAACGTAACAGAAGTAGCATCCCTGAGTAGTGCTGATCAATAATCACAGTCCTTCTACATTAAATACAACTGAATTTTACAAGTTATTAGTATAAGTACTAGTAAGAGTATTTGTGAATAGAAATGACTGTAGGTCTTGTGAGAATTAACTGGGCACTTCGTTTAGTCATTTAGGTTTTGTAAATTGTGATAACCGGCAGCGAACGCATAAAGATTACTGCTAGTTATGCATAAAACAAAATATATTTTACCAATCCAACCTTGGCGTTACCATCTAGTTTATTACCTATTACGAGTGATACTTGTTTATATGCCCTTTGTATCCTTTTCAGCAACATCTTTTCTTTCTCTTCTGCGTCTTGATCGATCACTATCGGTTGGGATTTTAGAATATTCTAATTTTTAGTGATGTCAAGATATTAGCTTAGATTTTATCAGGAAATTAGCAACGTAGTTTTGTAACCCGCGGCAATAATCCGATAGTGAAGGCAAAGATTAATTACTGATTCCTAACTAAGACATAATTGAAATGCAAGAGCCTCCCTTTATTATTGAAAACTAATAACATACGATCTCGCGTCATCAGGCCTTTTCATTTTTTCTATCCATTTCTCTTTAAGCTTGCCTCGGTTCGTGGCTTGATGTTTTCGGCAAAGAAACTGCATGTATTACTGAGTTCCTTGACGTGATTCCTTAATCATGGAGGTGTTAATTCCGTAGTTCGGAGTGTGATAAAATAATTTTATCTTTAGCTCCTATTGTTCATGAGCGGTAAAACTGAAAGAAAAAGTATGCTGTTTTGTATGAGTCCTGAAGTTTCAATAATAATTACTTATTCTTTGGTTTTCAGTATTCATGTTGTATAGACCCTTTTAAGTGTAGATGTAATTTCTTGTAGCTGGTACAGATATATATTTTTAAAATAGAGTTAGAACTACAAAGTTTTATTACTCATAGCGGTTTTACTAATCATTCTTATGTGATTTAAGTCGAACTCAAGCTGAAAACAGTTGGGAACGCCGGTGAACAACCATCGGGGTTTCCTTTTATCTCTAAGTATTGTCTTTCTAGTTTTAATATTTCTCCGGTTGCCAAAGACAGAGTTTTCTTGTGGTAGGCCAGTGTATGTGCAACTGCATGCGTCGTTTTGAACTTAAAACCATCTGTGGTACTCACACGGCATAGTTTATGAACAGAACAGAACTGGACTTCATATTTTCATCTCCTATATGTTCTTGGTTTAATAAAATATTCATCTCCAGTATCAATGTCGTTTTCATAGAAATAAATTGAAGCTCTTTGTCTGTTTCAGTAGCTCATTTAGATCATCGTTTAACTCTTTATAATATGTTATGTGAATGACAATAATAGTATGGTTGTGAACTAACATGATGTAATTCACCATGCTTACGCTGGAAACTTGGTAAGGAGAGATAGAATTCAAAAGAACGGAATGAAACTTCCCAAGCCTAGAGATTTTATTGAACCCTATAAGTCCAATACTGTTTTAAAGCGAAGGCGTGATAAAATCCGACATTTAGCTAATATTGTCCGTGAATTTTTCTTTCGACGTAGTTAGAACGTGCTTTTAAGATACAACTGTAAACCAGTTCCGAAAGAAGGAAAACTCAGCAAAAAATTGTGAACATGCTAGACTCAAGGACTGCTGTAGCGTTTAATTTTCTAACTCAGAAATTCTTCTTTCCATTTTTACTGATTTGTTCCCTTAATTTAGATGTTCAGGCTCTTCGAGAGATGACCTTTAAACTTTAAACTAGGAACTAAACGAACTAATACTTACCCAACCCTCCAATGCAGTCACTTTGAACAGTATGGCACGAATTTAAACCTCTCAACTATTCAAACTATGTTTGTTTTACTTTCATTAGATTTAAGTGTTGAGAGAAACTGAACGGCATCGGTCATTAATTTAGATACAGTATTCTGTTAGAGCTCACAATGAGAGATAACACTAAAGTTGAACCTTCCATTGCCCTGTTTTGTTCTATCATTAATAGTTATAATTGAATTGTGGCCTCTTAGGAGTGGCTACTGACCTCTCGTAAGGCAGTCAAATGAAATTAAAGTTTACTTCGAAATTGACAAATCGGTAGAGTTTATGGCATCTTACTGCATAGGCTTCGTACATGATGGAACCCAACATTTGCCTGAGAGCTACGCTGCCTTTCGAAAACATTAATCAATTAATTCTTACTATTCTTCGATTATAAAATGTTGGTATATATATATGGAAAGAAAAAGCCATTTCAGATGGAAGGTCGCTTTTGCACCGTTATTCTTAAACTTGCTACGTTAAACGTTGAAAATGGGTGCTTGGACTGAAGTTCTGTTGTAGATCTTCAAATAAGTGGGTGTTTGTTGTAGAAACGAGGTCAAACGATTTCTTTCTTTCACAATAGAAAACAAAAGCACGTCGTCACTAAAGCACAATAGTTCATATACTCTTTTTCGAATCTGTTATTTGCAAGAATCTATATTTCATTTACATACCTTGTTAGAAAATATTTAGAAACTTTTTAATAAAAATAAATATTAAACAGTATGCTTAACGCGAGTCAGGATTTCTTAAAGCATCCTTCTGTTTTTATACTATTTTCTCGCGAATTGAACATGAAAGACTCCCGTGATTATTTTGTTTCCTAAACAGGTGAATTCAATCTTAAATCTAAGTTTTCAAATTAAGAAGATAAGGACTTCAAATTGAAATGGATCACTAAAGCAAGCTTGGGAAGGTACCTTTTCTTTTAGTAAACATCCATCGATAATCCGCTGTTTGCCATCGTTTTTTGTCACCGTGAGGATTTGATCTCAAACTTGATAGAGGTGAAGACTGTGTTGCCTTGGTAGAAAGTGGATGCACTAAGCAATTTTCCCCGGAAGGTTGCGCTGTCACTTGTGCACTTGGTGTAGCTTCAACCGGTTGAGGGCATGAAGAAGAAAATGGAAGGACTATCGCTTGAGACGTGTTGAATCGTAGATCTATCGAAGCGACAGGAGGATGTCGTAATGGCATCGTCCGCCCAAAATCAAGCGCTTCCGAGTAACGAGGCGCGCTAGAGCTTAAATGTGACGAGGCCATCTTGCAGGACCATTCGTTCATAATTATTCTAAACTTGAGTTTGTAAACTTATTTCCTTTAGTCAGCTTAAAAGTGGCTAGGATTTGATGGGTAGTATGGCGATTGCACCAATCAATCTTGCTCTTGCATCTGGCTTCGGCTAAATCAACTCTGCAGCAAGAGTAGATATCATTACATATATACACCAGGCATCTATTTCGCAAGTGCGATATGCCAAATTTATCATATTACTGGAAAATCACCTACGGTTTCAATTATGTTCGTAGCTTTTGCTTATCGAAAAGGATGTCTAGTGAATTTGCAAATGTCACCCTAGGGAGGCTCAGTACACAATACAACACACGCTTAAGAGGTAATTAAAATTAAATCGTATTAACTTAATCAGGTTGGCAAACAAAGGGCAGCAGCGAAGTTTCTTTCTTATACAGGT
>JAOEJI010307103.1:0-11442 GCA_025448255.1 Umimayanthus chanpuru | reverse complement strand
ATTTCGTCTCGCAACTGTGAGTAAAAAGTCACCTTTTTACACCATTTCTTCAAGGTGCTTAATAATGACAGTATTTATGTCATTATCTGTTTCTGCGAAAAGAGGGAACGAAGGAGCGCAATTAAATCCAAAGTTTTCAAATTGCCTTCTCGCAAAATCGCAAGGCCACTTTAAGTTTTCCTAATCTGTCTCTTTGGGAAAAATACGTTGCAAAACAACACAAACTGTGTCCATATTACTTACATCCTGTCCCAAAGCTCCATCTAAACCAGGTGGCCCTTGTGGTCCCGGTTCACCCTACAAGCCAATAAAACAAAATAACGTCATTTTTGTGTATATGCTCCGACTGGTTGAAAACCAGGCCTAAAGGGGACCACGTGTACTACTGCCTGTGTTCCCACTGAGTATCACACTCAGAAAATATTGTAAATTGCAAATTGTAAGAAACGCAATTGACATACAGGTTTGAATACATGTGATATGTTATTTGTGTTTATTAAGGTTGATTTTCAAATTTATAAAAGAATAAAAACCTGTGCTCCATGTGACAAAGTCTGATGTCAACACATGGAAGGTTGGAATAATACTTGATCCATTGGGAAAGCACTCCATGATTTCCCAACGCTACTCTCGCGTTCTTCGCTATGTGTCGTAATTTCCCAACGCTACTCTCGCGTTCTCCGTTACGCGTTGTGATTTTCCAACGCTACTTTCGCATTCTTCGCTACGAGTTGTGATTTCCCTACGCTGCTATCATGTTCTCCGCTAAGGTTTACCGTACTAGTTGGACCATATCTTTACAATAACACATTCCTTACATTCCTATTTGGCCAGTGGAGGTATATCTATACTACTTACAACTCCGCCAGGTGGGCCACTGCCTCCACTATCGCCTGGGTTTCCCTCAACTCCCTTGGAAGATCAAAAATATACTTGATTAGCATTTTCTAATAATCACAAGATACAGTACCTTTACACGGTATGAACAATATCGACAGCTAAAAATCAAAAATTAACATGCTAAAAAATAAAAGAAATAACAAAAAATCAAAAGTTAATATGCTAAACCGAAAAAACACGGGTTTGTAGTTCTTCTGACCAAATGCCACGCATTACTACTACTAATCAGCGCTATAATTTACCCAGCCTAGAAGTCAAGCGTTTCCCTCAAGAAGCAAGGAGTGACTTCATTTTTTAATTTAATATTTCTTAAACAGAAAATCTCATTCGAACAGAGATATGTGAAACTGTCTTAACTGAAACAATATTTCATTGGTTTGCTGAGCTACGGGATGTCACGTTTCTTTTTGTCGATGGCAAACAAATCTTGATATCGAGTTTGTGGATGACCTAAAGAAAGTTGATTAAACTTTCTGAACCGGCTGGAACTCAGCTGCATGAGATCGTTTTTAAATAACATCTTTCCAGATAGATTCGTTACGAAATTTAGACGCGAAAGGAGTGGTTTGATTTACACTGGGTTTTGGATATTTCAACATTCAAATTGATGATACATTGAAAATTGCTTTCAAGTTTCCACTTTTCAATCGATTTCAATTTTGAAATGGATATTGAATTTAAATTTTGAACATGTTACTTCTCGTTTCTCGGTAAAAACACTTGACCTGGCTTGACTGTATTTACAAAGTCAAAGCCAGCTGAGTAGCACCGAAGTAATTTGGCAATTTATCATCCTGGCATGACAACCAGACCGATTACTCATTCTTTAGCAATCACAGGAAAACTTCACATGGTATGGGAAAATATCAACTGCTATAATTTTGGAAAATCAAAGGTATTCAACAGCTAAAATTAACATGATGAATCAACTGTACTTAATGGTTCCAAATCTCTTCATTCCGGTCTACTGTTTTCTTAAATTATTGGTAAAAGCGAAGAGAGTGGCGACGTATTTCAGACGGAAACCAAGAAATTTTGCGATTTGTTCGTACGTGCAGCTTGTCATTCTGCCTTGCTTTCATGTAATTTATCCATCTTGTGCCTGGTCTTGTGGTCGTATGCCAAGAATTTGTTAAGCACAGCTGTGTTTTAGCTTCCTTGACAGGAAACTCCAGGTGTGTTTGAGCAACGGAAACGAGGAAAGAGCAATGGAAATGGACCACGATGTCCCGCCAACCCGAAATCGCTAAGAAACGAAAGTTCGAAGTTCGGCCCAAGTACTAACCCTACTCGATCTCAAACGGGCTTACTTCTGGCACGGTACACATAAACAAGTTTGTGCATCCGTTTCGAGACAGAAAGTACTAACTGTTGGAAAATCTTCATTGTGAGGCTTCAAATCAAGAGAAACCTGATAAGAACATGTGTTTGTGTTTCTCCCCCCGCCCCCTCCTGATGTCACACATTCCCACTACTAACCATCGTAAAAGAAAAACAGTCGAGTAACATTAAAATCATTTGGCAATCTACTTTCCTGGCGTGAGTTCTCGGCATTTCAGCGACTTCAATTTAACAATGAACATTTGGATAAAGTTATAGAACAAATTATTTAATGTTGAGAAAAGAATGCCACAACGATATACAAGAAATATACCAAATGTTTCCTTACCCGTGGTCCCTTAAGACCTTTTGCACCTGGTGGACCAACAAATCCTTTCCTTCCCTACAAAAATATGTAATTTTTATCAGCAAAAAGGTGATATTTGTCAAGTAAGGTGCACCCATAACGCCAAAACACGAGCTACTAGACATAAACTTATCATCCGATGAAATTTACTGGAAACCATGTGACAGCCCTTCTAGAATTGAAATAAACTAAACTAAATATGATATTTTGTGGTGTGAATTCCAAAAAAAAAGATTTTCTTAAGTCGACTACCATGGTCAAAATGATTACATCCCCAAACACTGATCCCTCGGAAACCTGAAGTACCTATTACCTTAGCCCTTGTACCATCTTCCAAAAATTGAAAGTCTGTCTCAAAAATCACACTCCTTTATTCTAACATCTTAATAATATCACAAACATAATATAGAGGGTGATGTTGTGGAGGGAGAGAACCAAGGAATCCCTGCTATAAGTTGATGGGGACGGAGTAAGAGTAAGGAGTACGTTTCCGTTAACATTCCTATTGCTTTATGAGTTGTTATTGTTAAACTGACCATCGTGATAGAAGTTTTATCATTTTATGATGAGTTGTTTTTCGAGATATTAAGGGGGAGTAACATGTCAAATTTTGGTCGTGATTTTGGGAATTGGAGAGGATACTTAAAAGGCAAAACAAGTTAATAGAACGCAACAAACACTGTCCCTAAGCGAGTAAGTGCCACTCCTTGGATAGCATACCGGCTGGCGTTCGTCTACTAAATATTAACTCCAAAAATTTATTTTAAACTTACCTAAAATCCATAAAATTTCTTCAAAGTTAACAAATCGCCCCCATCACTTTTTGTCCCAAACTATCTCCAAAATTTCTTAAAATATTTGTGAATCTGTATCAACTACGACACAGTGTCACTATGATTCAAATTTGTATTTTGATAAACTGCAACCGAGAGACTTAATTAAGCTGGAAAATTCGACTTTACGTGTTACTCCCCATTAAGCGTTAAAGTTTGGATGTGTGACGTCAAGCACAAGTGTTGTTATCGCAATAAACGGACTTGATAGATTGTTTTCTATTTCAAATAGCACCAAAAAAACTCGGTTCTTTTTAGTTATTTTCTCAAAAATGACAAACTTGAGACGTCAAAAATTCAAACTACAACGTTAAGTATCTTCGAAAACTACTCATTGCAGAAGGAAAAAACCATATATAACAGTAATCAATTTGAGCAAAACTGGTTGTGAATCTTGGCTAGTTTCTTTGTTATATGATTTTGTTCTCTATCTATTTGTTCGTTGGCAATGGTCGTGCACGGAAAACAAAAGGTAACTGAAATGTATAAGAACAACTAACCAGTAGAAACATCTGTGTTTACACGTAAAACAAAACAGTGCGCATGGTCACGGCTTCTTCAAGCAGCGTTATACAGTTTGGTGAGCTTCACACGCACTATACAGTTTGGTGAGCTTCACAACAAGTTAATTCTATCAACTGTGGTTTCACAAGTAAAATCAGATAATATAATAAAATTACTATGTCATTTCCTGTTGGAATCGCCCTATGCGGGATATGAATTTATGGAAAAAGTGAAACATTAAGTTATAAACTGCTTTTCTTCATAATTTCCATCCCACGAAATCACAATTAAGAGAGGACTGAAACATGACGCCATTGCTTTACACAAAAGGGAATTTTTGTTAAGGATACGTTTAACACGCAGAGATTTACTGGAATTCTCTATTTTCTGATAGTTAGTTGGTGGGTTTAGAACAGGAGAAAGAGGTTAGGGGCAAATAGGTTGAAGTTTATGACATTAATGCAAGTGCGAGTGAGAATTTCTCACCTTTTGTCCTTTCTCTCCAGTTGTTCCTTGTTCACCTTTTTTACCTTGTGGTCCCTAAACAGACAAATTCCATCAAACCTCTACAGTTGTTACACCTTTGTAAAGTGTAAGCTACGTGTAAAGTATCATAGTTAAGTATCATGATGCCGAGCGAATGATGGATTCTTTAACGTTTCTGAACATGACTGACGTTCTGAAAGTATATACATACTCGTAGCTCAAGCGTCATTAATATTGGCACACCAAATTATACCAAAAATTGTGATCCAGTTGTTGAAAACCCATAAAATGACCATTCATTGTTTGTATTAAAGAAAATAAATGGTGTTTTTCTTTTCAGCGTTTGAACCAATTGTCAAAAACCCATAAAATGACCATTCATTTTGTTTGTCTTCAGTGAAGAATAGAAATGATTGATATTCTAGCTTTTGAATTGAACCAGTTGCCGAAAACCCACAAAATAACCAATCATTTTGTTTGTCTTGAAGAAAATAAATGGTGTTTTTCTTTCTAGCTTTTGGACCAGTGGTCGAAAACCCATAAAATGACCATTCATTTTGTTTGTCCTCAGTGAAGAATAGAAATAATTGATGTTCTAGCTTTTGAAACAGTTGTCGAAAACCCATACTGAAATGACCATTCATTTTGTTTGTCTTGAAGAAAATAAATGATTGATGTTAATCGTTCTAACATTTGAACGGGTTGTTGAAAACCTATAAAACAACCATTCATTTTGTTTGTCTTCAGTGAAGAATAAAAATGATTCGTGTTCTAGCTTCTGAACCAGTTCTCGAAAACCCGTGAAATAACCATTCCTTTTGTTCCTCTTGAAGGGTCGAAGTGCTTTTTGTTACGTACTTCTTAGAAATCAGAAGTTGTGAGTTTTCAAAATTTTTTGAAAACTTTGATAGGTGTTGGTTAAATACATACCCTGTCACCCTTTTCACCTCGTGGACCAGTTCCTCCATCTTCTCCACGAAGGCCCTGTAACAATTATACGAGATCCATCATTAGCAGTCACAAATACCTGAAGCTTTGAGCTAGTTGAACAAACAAACCCACAAAGTGAACAATGTTTGGTGATACTCGTACAACGTCAGAAATTTAGGAGTTAAGAAAGCTAGAATGAGGGCGAGTTGTACCATCAAAGTTGGCACTGAGTAAGAGAAATTTGACAACTATTTGTTCGACGTGAGACGTTTTTTCTATTGACTGAGATTCGTATCTCATTCTCTCTTTGTAGTGTCCACATGGAAGCCGTGTATTGGTGCTCTTTGGGTAGAATATTCTGCAACTGGGTGTTACCTCTAACTCTTTCAGCCGAGAAAAAAAGATTGAGTAATGCTAACTATCATCACCTGTCTCCCCAATTTTCCTTTTTAACAAATTGGGAAAAATGATATGCAATTAATCGGTGTGCATGGTTAGCTCCTTAGCTCTCCTAATAAAATACCCTGTGTATTGTAATGTTATTGGAAGGACAAAATACGTCAATAAATGGACTCTGACTGAAAGAGATATTTTGGAAAAAGTCTTGCACACGCTTCCTTATCCAAAAGAAGACATTCTGAGCTGTTGCGACAGCGATCTTGCAGATAACTTTCTTGATAGGAAAAACGAAAAGGGGTGTTCACGTCCGTCTGGAGAAGCATATCCAAAACAGTTTTTCTGCCGGAGTACTCCATAAAATCAAGCAAAAATAAGTTTTTAAATTGTTTATGTACACGTAAATAAAGTTCTTGCTTGGAGTGTTCCGTACTGAAATACCATATCACTATATAATATGTATACAGGTTTGAAACTTTCGTAATTACGAAATCTTTATTCAGTCTTTTGAAACAATATCAGCGATAGAAATGTGACCTTATTCAACATCCACGAGTGCATGGATAGTGAAAATGAAAACAATAGTAGCGTTTTCAGAAATAATACAGTGAAAGGTCTAAATCCACTGTTTGCGTTTTGTTGTTCATCCTCAGAACTACACAAACCTGGATGATTAACAAACCACAAACAGTGACAGTAATGAAAAAATACATTGTGAACATAGCCAGCACTTGATAGAAATACAATGCCTATCATTAATGAAACAAATCTGCAATATTTGTGGGAGTCAACATACCGGCTCTCCTTGCTTGCCACTATCTCCAGGCGGACCTTGGGGCCCGGTTTGGCCTCTTTCTCCTTGATCACCATTCTTGCCATTGCTTCCAGCTTGTCCTCTCGCGCCCTACGGAAAATAGGTTAAGATTGAAATACTTTGAAAAGACGTAACTGGTGACAGTGTTACTGGCTGTTCACATTTGTATCGAAAAAGAACAGAACAACACCTTCCGCCCAGTGCCACATGTCTTGCAAGTTCCCATTACTTGTTTCCATACACCCCTACTAATAAGTTGGGAGAATTCTGTATTTCGTCTCACAGAATTTGTATTGGATGATCATTATTTCTAATCTCAGTCTCACAATCAATCAACATATTCTATACTGGCACTGCAAGGAGAAGTTCCACGTTGGTAAACTTGGTGGAAGTGTAAAGTTACATAATCCATGTCAGATAAAGTACATCAGTTGTGGAGTTCTGGCCAGCAACAATATTTCCCAACAGACAAGCAGACACACACACAGACACACACACACACACACAACCCGACACACACATACATGTACACACAGAATGATTCTCTAACTAATGGATTTCTTACCTTGGCTCCACGTTCTCCTGGTTGTCCTGGTATTCCTGGGTTGCCAGGAGCACCCTGTCAATAAAATACAACCGCGTTAGCTCATCTTTACAATACCTCAAACTGTTGTCCCCGCCTAGGCATTTACTTAATCGCAATCTCTTAGCATCTTCAAAAAATTACAATGTAAGTCAGTCTTGACTGACATGAGTTCGCACACCTTCACAATTTCGGAGATCTGGGCTTTCAAGAAATACTTTTGAGATTTTTCCAAAGAGTCTTCTAGGAGTATTTGAAATAACACCATAGAAAAAAAGTATTGCTTGGCCACAGTCGTCAGAAAGTAAATTATTCTAATAAAAAAAAGCCATAAAAACTAAAAATTTCAATATGTCCGGAATTGAACTCTAGGACTGTTTCTAAGACTTTTCAGGAAGAAAACATTATTCAAGGCAGAATTTTAGAATTATGTGATTCGTGCCCTAACACTAATTTCCGGGTAAGCCGTGCGTTTTCATTACTAAAATGCAGCGCTAATCATTTTGAACCTATTATTTTTTATCACGGTTTTAAGGCTCCTGAATAGTTTACCTCTAACAGTAAGGAGAGCAAAGCCAACGAATATTCTAATGATTGGGAGAAGGTATTTATGATAATGGGTGGGTTAGGATTAGAAAGGGCATCTAGGTTGGGTTTCCACCCTTTTGTTTCCTCCCTCGTTGTGCACAACTGACATATAACTATATAAAAGGACTATCAGGTTAAATTGTTTAATGGAATATGCAGATTCAAATATAACTTACGTCTTTGCCCGGGTAGCCAGCTCGGCCAGGCGCACCTTGGGCTCCTGGTTCGCCCTAAAAAGAAATGACTATGCACTTGAGCTGATATTGCTAACTATATATTGGAAGCAGGAGAGGAGGGAGGCAGAACTAGAAGGGAACCACAGTCTTTATTTCTTATTTCATATTTTCTTCATATTTTCTTTTCTGCTTTTTATAGCATATATTACCGTGTTTCATAACTTCTGTCTTGCTTTTCTTAACTCAGGGCTCCTGTTGGTAGCAGGGAAGCCTTCGCTACCTGAAAGAACTATTCTGAGATTATCTATATTATGTTTAGATAAAGGTGTCTGTCTGTCTGTCTACCTGTGTGTCTATCTGTCTATCTGTCTGTCTTTCTTTGTTTCCTTCCTTCTTTCTGTTCATCGACCTATCATTCTATCTATCTATCTATCTATCTATCTATCTATCTATCTATCTATCTATCTATCTATCTATCTATCTATCTATCTATTTATCTATCTATCTACCTACCTATTTACCTACCTACCTACCTACTACCAGCACTACTGCTGTCTTCCGCTTGACGCCAGTATCACAAAATCAAAATAAAATACGGATAGGGATGGCTGTGTATAGTCGTTTCCACAAATGGTTGTGTAGAATCACAAACAGTAAAGGTGTGCATATTATACTAAGAACTAGTTACTACAAACCTGTTTTTGAATTTCTAGATTTTGATTGGTTTTTCAACTGATGCTTACCAGCTCAAAAACAAAAGATGTTTCTTAAAACCGGAAATAAACTTCAAATACTCCTGTTTTACACATAAATCCACCTGGTTTCACTTAATTCCGTTCGGTTTAAGAATGTTTTTGCTTCAATTTAAAACCCAATTATTGCACTCACACCTGTTGGACATGAGGTGATTATGAACAACTTGGTGCTGCGTGCCTCTTTAGACATCTGCCACCTCATGTCCAACACATCGTCATGGAACAATTGCTAAAATGGAACATCTGATTTGATTAAAACCACTAGGGATGGTATAATTCAACAAAGTTCTCATCTTTATAGTCAATGCACTTCTGAAAAGTGTCACAGGCTTAAATATTGACCAAAATTCATAACAAAGAGGAGCATTACACGCAAGACTTGATTCCAGATACGTTTATATCATCACTCAAGATAGGTCTACACCGCCAACCAAGTTAGGTTTACAGTGGCTCAATTTCGTGTCACAGACTTTCAGGATTTCATACACATATTCTAACCTGTTTCTGTTTGGCTCCGAGGCTTTGGATTTGTAACGGAATTATGCGAAACTAGACTATGTCCAGGCAAACCGACATATCATTACTCTGCATTTGTTCAATACATGAGTAACAACTTGGTTACTTCTACAACCACGTGTATCTCTACACTGAACCATTTACCACAAATTCAGTACCTAGTTTGCAGATAGACTCGATCAAATCAAAGATTAAAGCGACTAAAATCAAATAGCAAAGTAACTAATTTTAAAAAGAAGACTAACCACTGGTCCTTGGGCACCATTTATTCCGTCAGCACCATTTAGTCCAGATGTTCCCTGTCAAAAACGTTACAAATGTGGTATTAGAAATTCTCGTAACTTGTCTACAAACTTTCTTTCAAACAGGTCAGGAGAAAATGCAATTCCATCGGGAGAATTTGTTGTCCATTCTCAACTCCTTTCTTCTAATAGCAAAATAACTTGTTTTGTATTATGGAGAAGATAGATGTAGACAAATTGGCTTGATCTTAAAAGACCGAAAGGACTGCTTGTTAAATTACCGGACTAGTTTTAGAACTTATGTTTAAACATACCCTAGGACCCCTTTGTCCTCGAGGGCCACCAGGGCCGGCAGCTCCTGTACTACCCTGTTGAACAAAATAAAATTCGCTATCAGTTATCAGAGTCCACTCCTCTTCAATTCATTCAGCAAGATAAACGAAAGTTATACTTCCCATTTGTCTTACACTAATATATTAAGAGACTAACTACTTTCTTTTTATTATCAATGACTGCTTTAAACAAGGGTAAACCTGAGCTTACTTCAGATTGTATACAAATTTCCTTGACGTATTAAATAAATTGCATATGCAAATTCCAGGGGGAGACTTGACGCTACGAAAAGGGGTTTTAGTCAAGCATCAAGTTTTTTTCATAAGTGCCAAACAGAAATACAGTTGCTATGGCAATAGGGACAGCCTCATAGTCCATAGATAAATTCTAGGAAAGGTACAAAAGTTTCGGAAAGTTAGCTTGTATCGTTTTTGAGTAGTGTTAGAACATGTCTTAGGGGGTGAACAATTCAATCACCATCCCCGTAAAGGTAGAGCTTAGCAACGAAACATTTAATATACAGTGGCTGTGGACTGTCCGTTATCTAACATTTTTCCGCCGCAATATCCTTGGACTGGTACGTTAAGCTGTTTGGTCCTGTTAAAGTTGGACTAAGTTTGCCTTATTTTCTCATAAAGCACCTAACTTTAAACTGCTACAACTTTCGTTTGCATGATCCAAATCTGATGTGGTTTTTGTATAAGATAGAAAACTAAAGCTCTACATCTGCATTTAAAGCGTGACCGATTTCTTTGTTTGAAATCGTTTATGTTAAAACATGCAGTTGAAATGTTAAACTACAGAGTGATTTTATATGTGTATGTATGGGTGTGTATAGTCATAATACACTGTCTATTAAGTTATATGTATGTCTATAACTATGTAACTATACTCGATAAAATATCGTAAAAGGTGATTAACTCACAGCAGGTCCTCGATCACCACGTGCTCCGCGAGGTCCTCTTTCTCCTCGGGCACCCTAAACAATAAGAAAATGCTTCAAAACTAACCTCATTCCGCTAAACTGTTTTTCACTTTTGTACAAATATAAAACAAGGCTGACTTTTGAACAGGTTTATCTCAGAAAATGGCCATTCAACTACTCGTCCTGTTCAGTATTTCAACAAAAGGCGAAAATTTTTGACGGTTTTGAGAATGCAACAAGGCAAGAGACAATTGAAACAACACATTAGAATTGCAATTAAGCTTCAAGCTATTTAAATCTATAGACCCCTCCATAGGCAATGTCAGGGGTGTGATACGACAAGTGAAAAAAACGAGTAAGCTAAGTGTGGCACTTGATAGTCAAAGATAGTACGTGTAATTGAGACTGTGAGTTGTGTGTGTGTGTGGTAATGTTTGTGTGGTACACTGAATCATACTTACAGGTCTTCCTGGGTCGCCTCTGTTTCCTGGTATTCCATTTTTACCATGCTCTCCCTAAGTACACAGTCACACAAATCATCAGAAATTACTCATAGAGTGATTGTAGCATATGAACTCAGTAGTACCTATCTGAATCAGCAAATAAGGAATGATTAGGAAGTAGGTTAATCTGTTTTTTAGGCGTGTAAAAAACCTGCCACTGTCAAGTTTTCTACATCCTTTTCCTCTTTCAACTACATACTTTAAGAGCATCGTCCTCTTTTAACTTTATTTAATATAAATGTTAATAATGAGCCAAACTGTATTTCTCCGC
>JAOEJI010306881.1:0-11443 GCA_025448255.1 Umimayanthus chanpuru | reverse complement strand
AATAATATGAGCAGTCGTGTTTTGGGAAAGCGGATTACATGCGCAGTGACGCACTGCGCTTCTTATTCGGGAAATTTAGGCAACCGCTGACACAAAATACAGCTGCTTCTTCAATATGGCGGCCAACAAGGCTGACTTGACAACCAACTTCAATGGAAACTTTTGGCACTTTATCTTTACCAAAAGCAGTTTTTGTTTGGGCAAAACTTATTTGAAAAACAATAAAATTTCGATATTTATTAAAATTTTGAAGTGTCACTTTTAACCTCTAAGATGGGGCTAAGACCTTAATAGACAAATAGAGCTACGTCCTTACTGATTTTACTCTGTTCTCCTTGGTAATTTTTTCCCTCAGTTAAAGCCACCTGTTTCAATAAGCGCTTGTGGTCTACACACTAACTTTATTCACTACTTACATGTGTCTCTACAAATCTCCTGTAAAACAAAAAATAAGTGCTAAACAAATGTGTTGTTGTTATAGGCTAGAATACCAATTTTCAGGTTTATTTCCTTATTAATTTTGAAGTATTAAATGATCCTCAATTAAAAACTGCCAGAAACCATGTTAATCTTTGCAGCTTTGAAGTCACAAAGGTGGTCGTGGCACAAAACATAAAATGGCCGTGCGTGAACTAAGGAGCCAAAACTTTTGTAGTCTTCATCACTTCCCAAAATTATTTTTAGACTTTTTTTCAAACAAATCTGACGGGATCAAGCGGGAACGTCTGGGCGAGTTGCTAAGGACTAACCCAGCTTCAGCAGTTGCAGAGGTGGTCACACGTTTTACATCTGCCAATAAGCGCAATACTGCATGCAATGTTGCTTCAGGTGACCTTGAGTACTAACTGTTTGTTTAACACCTTTGTTGCAGGGAGTCGTTCGAGCGAATCGCCCCCCTCCAGGACTTGTCCAATTTGCGACAGAGCCTGCGGATATTCATCAGACATTTCATACGAAAACATAAACAAACCATGGACAATGAGAATTACCGCAAAAGAAACTTGGAATCCAGACTCAAACTTGTGGACGCAGCACTCCATAGCTAATAGGAAATGATCGCCCATTCTAAGGTTTTTTACAAAGTTGTAGTTAAGACCGACATGGCGGAGACGGAAGCAGGGATGACAACCTGAAACACAAGCGCAACTTCAACGAAAATGGAAATAAAATGCGCTACGACCTGCAACACAATCGCATCTTCAACGAAAGTGGAAGTAAAATGCGCTACGACCTGAAACACAATCGCAACTTTAACCGAAGTGGACGTAAAATACGCTATGACCTCAAACACAATCGCAACTTCAACGAAAGTGGAAGTAAAATGCGCTACGACCCGAAACACAATCGCAACTTCAACGAAAGTGGAAGTAAAATGCGCTATGACCTGAAACAATCGCAACTTCAACGGAAGTGGAAGTATAATGCGCTACGACCTGAAACACAATCGCAACTTCAACGAAAGTGGAAGCAAAATGCGCTATGACCTGAAACAATCGCAACTTTAACGGAAGTGGAAGTAAAATGCGCTATGACCTGAAACACAATCGCAACTTCAACCGAAGTGGACGTAAAATACGCTATGACCTCAAACACAAGCGCAATTTCAACGAAAGTGGAAGTAAGTAAAATGCGCTGTGACCTGAAACATAATCGCAACTTCAACCGAAGTGGAAGTAGAATGCGCTATGACCTGAAACACAAGCGCGACTTCAACGGAAGTGGAACTAAAACGCGCTATAATGACCTTAAACACAAATGCGGTTTCGACGGAAATGGAAGGAAATGCGCAATGTCCTGAAACACCAACGCAAACTGGAAGATACCGGAACGAAATTAGTGAAACATTTTCTTAAGCTATCGGATTTTACGACAATGAACGTTTCCGGTAACGTGTCTTTGCGGTGCTGTAAAAACCGCGGAACCGATCTTTCGTTTCACATTATAGCAAGTAGTAAGAGCAAAAATACAACTAAACAATTTTGTTTTAAAAGAAGATAAAAGTTTTGGATTAGTTATCAAAACGAGTATTAAAGAAAGTAGTTGTTGTTTTTGTTGTTGTTGTTGTTATTATTTTTGTAAACGTTTGCAAACATAATCTACAGTCTGAATGGGTTTTTTGTCTTTCTTTCTTTACGTTTCATGGTTTTAGATTCAGCTCCTATAAATCAACTGAAGAGGTCGGTTCAAAAACGGCCTAAGTCACGATTTTGGACCACCCTTCTCAAAATTATCTACTTCCCTGCAATGCTACAGTGGTAGTATCGAATGGAAAAGCAGCAACATAACACCAGTGCACAAGAAAGCCGAGTAAACCAACAAAGAGAATTACCGGCCCATCTCCATACTTACTACCGTCTCCAAGGTTTATGAAAAAGTTCTACACGACCAAATGCTTGAAGCTTTCCGCGACCACCTTTCCCCAAATCTTTCGGGATGACTCAAAAACCATTCATGCTGCACTGCCCTCCTGAAGATGACTGAGGACTGGCGATCAAGTTTGGATAATAGGGAGGCTGTCGTGGCTGTCGCAATAGCTGGATATTTCTATAGTATACCCAAGGAAAAGATAAAATGATTAGGTCATAAAAAAGCTCAAAGTCGTGAAAAAATTATTTATTTTAGTGTGGACTTTGATAATATGCATCGGTAAAGCACTTTTTTGTAAGCAGTTATTTGCACTGGCAAGTAACTCGACCAAACAGGAAAAGGAAACCTCTAAGTGAATGATAACTATTCTTTACATTGTCAGTGTATATATTATTTTTTACAGTTTTTCTTATACTGAGTCGTCCTTTGGTTCAAACATTGTATTACGTAATTTGTATACAAGTCACATAACATTTTCTGTCATATCAACAAAGATCATTACAACATGTCTTGCATTATCTACCTGGGCGCGAGAACCTCTGAAAGAGTTCTTCATGCTCAGGAAATTCCTGACACAGTTTCTTTGTATCTGCGACCTCAAAATCCTGAAGTTCAAACCCAGGCGTAACTGTCATGCTGAGCAATCCATACTGACTCTTGTCACACAGTTCTGCGGCCATCCAAATTCCAGCTGGAACTGCAACATGATACGACGCCTTCTGATCAAGTAATGCATCTCCAAGAAACTGTGTTTCTAGCTGTCCATCCTTATTGATCAAGTAAAACTGAAACAGAAAATAATAAAGTGGGCCAACTAGGTGTACAGTGACGGGTATTCACATTGATATAAATCAGTACTAACAATATATGCACCAAAAAGTTCTACTTATCAGGTCCCCTACCCCTACAGGTTAATATGTGCAAGTATAACCTTCCCCAGTTATATATAACCTGTACGTCCACACCCCAGGGGGTACCCCCACCAATTTCTTACTTGGGTATCTGCCATCCTTTAGGGTATAGTTCTGGGGCTGATTTGGTCTACAAAAGAGTAAAAAGTTTTCCTGATTCCTCTGGAAAAGGGTATGGTTTTTGTGAAAAACCAACAGTTTCATTGATTTAATTCCACAGATCTCGGGCTATAAGATAAGCAAGATAGGGGCTATGTAGCCCATTAAATGATTATCCGTCTTTTGTCTTGTCTGAATATTAGGTTGTTGTTTGCAGTTTGGCCTAAAATGTTATGTATAGAAAAATGCTTTTACCTGTCTCTTGGGCCGCACACCCCACCCAATGTATGGCTGAGTACTCCCTTCCCCAGGCCCCAGACCTCCTTGGTATAAAAAATGCAATTCCGGTTCATTAATAACCTAACAAAGCCCAATTTCTCTACATTGTCTTCTTTTGTCCTGGTTTTGTCCTGTGTACACCTTTTATTTATTATTTTGATATTTACTCTACCGTAAAAACTCTCACACCATTTCTCAAAGACACTCGATATTCTTGCATTTTGGAAAAAAAAAATTAGAATAAAAAGCTAAAACTTTAACAGAAATAAAAAATCGTTAAAATCCAAACGTTTTCAACATACAGTTCAATATTAATTAAACTAAAATCACACATTCTCGACAAAATCTTAAACCGGCTAGCTACAATTGCACGAGCAACATGCGTAACTTGATCAAACAACACAATGCAAAAATCATAAATGAAACCTGCAAAGTTAAGGCTATGTTACACGAGGCAACTTTCTCCGCAACTTGCAATGCAATGCTGACGACAACGAAACATTACAAGTTGCCGTTACATCCTGACGTTCGCAACTCGCTACGCAACTCATTCTTTGTTTGCGATACGTCAGCAGCTTTTCGCTAAATAAAAACAAATGTGACGTGACAGGATTGTGTGCCGATTCTTGTTCTATTTTGATTGGCTCTTTCTCCATCTGTGGCCGGTTTTCTGTATCATTCTACATCATTTTTCGAATTTCTCATCATTAGGTGGATAATAGACGTCAAAAAGCAATTATTTAGCCCACTTGCGCCTTAATTGTGACAGTACGTTGCAAAGCAGATCGCCTTGGACATGCAACACGCTGCAACTGGCTTCGCAGTAGAAGATTGTTCAACTTTTTCTGCAACTTGCTTCGCAATTTTTCGTTGCGTTGCTAATTGCAGAAACGGGGTGTTACAAGCGCAATTTCCACTGCAACTTGTTTCGCAATGCCTTTGTGTTGCAGGCTACAGATAAAACTGCCTCGTGTAACGGGGCCTTAAATTCCGACAGCTGCAACTGCAGAAAAACGAATTCATGTTCGCCTCCCACTGACAAAGAAAAAAAATTAAGGATCGGGAATGGGAGGAGGGGGGAGGGGGAAAGAACGGGAGGCCTACTCCTAATTTACTGTGCAGAAATTTCCTAATAGAAGCACTAGTAGAAAATATTTGTTAACTATCATAATAACAGATGACAAGAGTGGCATTTGATTCTCCGAGTTTGGGTATAAACTAATACAAAACCTGTTCTTGATCTGGAACAGGGTTAGGGTACATGTACCAAGCAGCACACGGTCATGGTACATGTACCAAGCAGAACAGGGTCAGGGTACATGTACCAAGCAGCACACGGTCATGGTACATATACCAAGCAGAACAGGGTCAGGGTACATGTACCAAGCAAAACACAGTCACGGCAGAAGCGTGGCCAGACTGGGGGTCCAGGGGCCCTGCCCCCCCTTTCTGTTGTACTTCAATATAACACTCAGTAGTATGGTCCAGTCTGTCTACTAGAAGTGAACATTTTTCTAAAAAGATCACTTCAGGTCCCCCCAAGGGAAAATCCTGGCTACACCCCTGCAGGGTACATGTACCAAACAGAACAGGGTCAGGGTACATGTATCAAACAGAACAGAGTCAGGGTACAAGTACCAAACAGAACAGGGTCAGGGTACATGTACCAAACAGAACAGAGTCAGGGTACATGTACCAAACAGAACAGGGTCAGGGTACATGTACCAAACAGAACAGAGTCAGGGTACAAGTACCAAGCAGAACAGGGTCAGGGTACATGTACCAAACAGAACAGGGTCAGGGTACATGTACCAAACAGAACAGGGTCAGGGTACATGTACCAAGCAGAACAGGGCCAGGGTACATGTACTAAACAGAACAGCAGGCTTTCAAGTGATCCTACTTTTCCTACTTTTTCCTACTTTTTTTACTTTGCTCCTACTATTCCTACTTTTATCTTGAAATTCCTACTATTTTCTACTTTTTTTTCTGCGACTTCAACACATTATAAAAAGCTATCATGCAGGAATAGTGAGTAGTCCTTGCAGGTCCTCAGGATTAAAGTACTTCTTCAGCATACATTGAAAAGCAAGCTTTCCATATCTTGCATCTCCATTAGCACCAGTCTGGATCTATGGTTAACCCATCTGGCATTATTACCCAAGACCACTTGAGGTAGGTCTACAATATACTCATAAAATCAATGCTGTGATTCCCAATGAAGACAACTGAGGGAACATAATGCTCCTTAAATCCAGTTTTGCTGGATGTGTAATTGAAGCACATTGTTAACTAGTGTACGTATACATGCATGCAAATCCTAAGCAGCTGTCTTGAAGAATCCTGTAGGGAACAGTAGTATTAGTCTTAGCAGATGTAAGTTTAGCATTCTTACACTTGTTAGTGTTCATATTGTGGTGTTTGTCTTGGCCTTGGTGTTGGCCTTTGAAGCCGCCTGGTCTGATTGCTGTGAGGGTGACGAATGTAGTAAATTGCCTGTGCAGGTGTGTGGGTGTGTATCCTAACCGAAGTTTCTTTTGTCTTGCAGATAGCAAAGAAGGACCATGCCTCAATGCAAAACTCACTTTCAACATTCCTGGTTGGACAAGACAGATGTCGAAGGATACAAAGTAAAGCAATGGTGCCGAGCAGACACATCTTCACCTTACAAGGCTTACTGCTTTCTCTGTAACAAGTCCATTCAGTGCGGCAATACAGGCTTAAAGCAGCTTCTCAACCATGCTGAAGGCAAGAAGCACAGTGATATTGCAACAGCAAGGTTTGGACAAACGCAAAAGCACTTTGGGACGGGTGAAAAGACGGCTGTTTCTTCTGACAAGAAAGGATCCCCAGAACAGAGCAACATTGGGGCTTGTGTACTGCAGCCTAGTCAGGTGGAAAAAGTTAGGCAACTGCAGAAATACTCTGGGCCCTGAAAGTTGCTCAAAGCAACTACAGCAACGCATCTTCTGATGGCACCCCTGACCTTTTCAGAAGGATGTTTCTAGGTGAAATAGCTGAGCACTTCACAATGAGCAGGACCAAAATCTCTTACCTGCTTTCTGATGTACTCGGGCCCTACTACAGAAAGGAGATGTGCAACTCCATACGTGAGGCAGGCATTCCTTACACTCTGCAATATGATGAAACAAGCAATTCCCAGAACCGTAAGCAGTGTGACCTCCTCATCAGATACTGGTGTCCAGACAATGACCAGATCTGTGTAAGGTTCCTAAAGGCCTTGATGTTTGGTCATGCTCCTGGTAAGGATGTTGCACAAGCAATACTGGATGCCTTGCTGGAAGATGGGTACCAACTACCTCTGGTGCGGCTAATCAGCCTTGGATCGGATGGCCCAAATGTCAATAAGACTATCAGGATTTCTTTCTTCCTGCTTCATTACGTTATGGTTTCCTTCTTTTTCGCTGTTGTTGTTTTGGTGAAATTGCCCAACCACAAACCAAGTAAAAGTGACACCCCTCACGCTTCAGTCCTTTTTCCGAAAGGAAATGTTTTATGCCAGGATAAACAAGGCAGCTCAAAATAGAAAAGTAACACGCTCAACGCATTGACCATAATTTTTCAAAACAACCACCTGTTACTGAAGATAGTGACAAAACAGCGGAAAGTGAAAGGCAGTGAGTAGAAGATTTGCCACAGGTAACCCTATCACTACCTGACTGCATTTCCAAGGAACCTTCTCTCCTATATTACACAACTGGCTTTGCTTTGAGAATGGTGTGATGTTTTGTGAGTCCCAACAATCCATTTGGACCAAATAGTGGTTGCACAAATTTCCACACTTCAGCCCTTAACAAGACATAACAGCAAAGAACGCACTGTTGCTGTCATAGAAGTGACAAAGAGAAACAACTTAAATTTCTACTTCTCAGTGTTAGTCAGTCAGTCAACAAGGAACTGTAGTAAAAACTATGAAAGAAGTGTATCAGTTCGCAAAAGAAGATGAAGCAACCTACTCTAAAATGACTCTCTTTTGAACTTGTTTAAGGTACATGAATTTAATTCTGTTGGCTCAAAGCCTGCCAGCCAAGGGATCAGCTCTGGCATTTTGGGAGTTCACTCCAACCCTTCCCGGAACTAATTTCTACTTGAAAACTTACTCCCATTACTAAGGAAAGGAAGTTGCCTTGGTAATGAGAGTAAATAGTAAATGGTCTTGCTCCTAATTATCTGAGAGAAAAGTTCTCTTATGTTTCCCAAAGACACAAGCACACTTTGAGGAACTCGATTCAGAATACAGGGAAAAAATGCTTTAGATATAGTGGAGCAGCATTATGGAATTCTATTCCTGGTGACATTAGTAGAACGCGAAACTTGCACAACTTTAGGTGAGCTAGTGCTAATTAATGTGTAAATTTAAATATTGTGTGATTGATTGTCTTTTTATTATTTTCATTATCTGTTAGTGTTTTCACTCTGCCTCCGTCAATATGCTCAATTGGTTTTGATATGGAGAAGGGAGAGCGAGGGGGGGGAGAGGGTGATTAGTCATTGACATTGTCAGCGGTCTGGATGCGGTTCATACAAATTCATGCAGGCTCATAAAACATTGTGCAAATTCCCCTACTAAACAGTTAACTAGAGACATAATTGTTACGTTATCACTGAATCAGTGACTCCCCCACCCCACCCACAGCCAGAGTCGCCCCTCTTCCTCCTCTGAGAACGTTATGTACCTTAAATGAACTTCCTCTGTGCCAGAAAACACATTTGTCTGAAGAAATCCTTCGCCACAAACTCAACTCAGTCTTGTTCAGCAGAATATACACGATCGACAGCACACTGCGATTATCCCTGTCCGAACCGTCCAGGAGTTTTACTCGGATGTCTGAACGGTACGACGTCCCGATCCAGCCGCCGCAAGTGGGATGCTCCACCATTTCAAGCTGCTTTCTTACAGCACCTCCTGCCATGTCCTCTTGTCCGATCGTGAACGAAGTGCTCGAAGTCACGCAACATCAGAGGACTCGGTCCGCAAGGATTCACGGGGCCTGCTAAGGCCGCGCGACCAAGCGATGGGCTATCGGGGCATGCGCAGCTCGAAATCCAAGCTGAAAGCGAACCTTTACTGGCGAACGGGCGGTCAGTTCTGGAAGTTGAATCAAGTTCAACTTTTTTGCGACCAGAAGGAGCGAAAGCCAATCAGATTGCTTCTTTTCAATGTTAGAGCATGCGATCGTACCGGTTCGCGCGACCAAATTCGCTGAAGTGGAAACCGGCCTTAAGTGTTGACCAATCAGAAAGATGCAAAAAAAACCTGGCAAAAAAATTTCAAAAGATGTGTCACGGTACTTTTAACTATTTTGATTATATCTGAAATTCGTCTCGTGTGACTTTGTGAGTCGACTTGTAGCAAGCACTAGTAAAAATCAGTTGTAATTTTCGGACAATTGTACAGCCAATTCTGCAGAGAAGAAATCCGGACAGCTAGCGGAGCTGTGTGGAAACATCATACATAATTTTCCAGTGAGTGTGATTATAGTTTACGTTACAGTGCATATCAAACTTGTATAGTAGTTTTAAGTTTTTAAAAAAAAACATACGCGTGGACGTCATTTTTTTTCTCAGCATCGCGCTACAACTTAAGATTTTCGTTAACCTGAGCGAAAGCGCTGAACCAACTTATTATGCAGTTGCAATTTTGTTGTTTACCTCTGAACTAAAACGAAACGTGATATATTTTAAAAGCGTTTATATGTTTGAATGTACGGTTACAAAATAATAGATGCTAGACAATAAGTCGCTATCGGACTCTAATTGCATAGTTTTCTCTTTAGCGATCCGTGTAAGAAGCAGTGAGGCCCCGTCCACACTATGCCGGATAAACTTTATTGTTACGGTTAGGCCTTCCGTCCACACTAATACGCTTGTATCCGCATGCGTAAAAAGATCGGCGAAAACAGAACTTTTTGAAAACGCTTTCCAGAGTGGAACAATTTGAAAACGAAACTTTTTTGTATTAGTGTGGACGGAGAACTTTTTGTATCATACGCTGACGTCATTTTGTCGTGTGATTTATCTTCCCAAGTACTTCACCATGGCTTAGAACATGATATTTTCTGTGTTGCTGACAATAATCATCTTCTCTAATCGCTTACTTCGAGAGTAAACAAGTATTGCTTTATTACGGCAGCGCACCAGGAGTAGTTATATTCAGGCAATGTTGGCAAGTATAACGATACTATAAGAGCAACACCACACTAGCTATCGGCCTTACAAGAAGAGAAGCTTCTGGATTCAACCTGGCAGAACGAGTGCGTGGTGAGATAATTTCAGTCATTAACGAAGTTGTTGTCCTTAATAAATGGCGGGAAAACTTTAGAATGACAAGAAAGAACATCTTTAAGCTAATGCTGCCAAATATTGAATCTTAACAACCACCTAAAAACGCCTAAATTGTTAAAAACGCTATAGTATGGACGCAGAACATTTTATTTGTTTTCAAGTGTGGACACAAAACATTTATTGCGTTTTTAAATTTATCCGGCATAGTGTGGACGAGGCCTGAGATAAACAATAGGCTGCGACAATTTCGATCGTTATTCGAATTGCGCAAAATCCTCTAATTAAATTATTACACGAAATGTCATTGGACAATATGCTTAAGGGTTAGGGTTGTTGGCTGTGGGCTATGGCCGAAAAGTTAAGATCATCCGTCCATCTCTATTACTGGCACTCAGTCATCATGATAACAAATGTGTCCTTTAAAAACGTTGTATCTGATCTGATTTAAATGTTCTTTAAAAACGTTTTTTAAAAACTGAATTTTCGATTGCAACTGCAACCTTCTTTAGAGTATAAATTCGGTTCTGTTCTGATTTAATACATGCAAGATTCTTCAGTTAAAAGGAGTTATCACATTTCAAAAAGATAATAATATAAATTGTTACGTAACTAGTGTTGCACGTGATAATAGAAAAATGTTATGTAACTAACGTAACGTGAACGTGACTCCTATTTCTTACACTCCCTTTAGTTGAATCACTTTGTGAGCATTTGTGAAGTGTTCAACTACACAGTCACTAAACGGTTTATCTAGTTCTTAGACCTAACTTCTCAACCGGCGCAGTATATCAGTATTTAGCGCGGCAGTACGTCTAGTAGGTCTTGCGTCACTGATTCACAGCGGAATGGTTCTTATTTATAATCTTACATCAGCTTGCTCCTGCTGAGAGCTACCTTGATAGGTACTAAATGTTTAATACCTCGTCTCAGCCGGACTGGCTTCTTTGCCATAGTAAATCTCAAAACACCGGCCACACGGCAATACTCGTTTACTATAGTAAACTTTACGTTTACGGTAGTAAAATATGGCCAGTGGAGCCTCTACCAGTGAGCAGTATCTGCAGTATGTACGAAATATATGATCTTAATAGAGCACTTTTCATCTTTATTTCCGGCACGCCGTGACGCATGCGCATCACACCTCGACACACAAAAAAAGAGAAAAAAAGAGGCAGAGCTGAAACCTTAACTCGGCGCCTTTCAGGCCGAGTAAAAACAGACGGAGTCGAATCCTATACTCGTCGCCTACGGCACGAGTAAAAAGGAAGGAATTGTTATAAGAGATCCAATGGTACGTTATTACATTAACTTAAATAAATATTACAAAAATGGAACGATTATGTTTTTCTTCGTCGTTGGTGTGGGATTTTGTGAAAAACATCGCCAGAAACTTCCTGCTAATACTAATTGCTAACAGAACACGTTACCAAAAAGAAATGTTTCGTGGGGGGGGTGGAGGGGTGAGATTGGGGCTGGAAGGG
>JAOEJI010306770.1:0-11444 GCA_025448255.1 Umimayanthus chanpuru | reverse complement strand
AGCATACCATAAAAAGTTGATGAACAATCCACGAAATAATTACCGGCCATTTCCCTTGCACTTCTGCGGCCCGAGTGAAAGCTACTGGTAGCTTCTTGCTTTTTAATTCCTCTGTGTTTAATAGCTCCGCAAACCTCGCCGCTATTTGATTTGAAGTCTCCTCTAATACTAAGCTATCGGTTCATAAATTTATAACATAAAAATAACTGAGAACACAGATACAAATGGACAATGGTGATGACGATATGGATTTGGTAAATAGTTAAAACAAATATATTAAAATTATCCTGAAAAATGGTCATATTGAATTTGCACGGTATTTGTAAGCGAAGTCAAAGTATAAATAAACAAGAGGCTCTGTAAATAGCTTTACTCGGGCCTCCTAATTTTTTAAAAAATAGCCTAAAAGAGCGCATACTTTGATCTCACTTACTCACTACAATTCGTGCATTATTTGGTAATTGTAAAGCTTAAATGCCGGTAAAATGGACGGAGATTATTTGGTTCATTGTTTATATCATGTTTTAGACTTTCGCAAAGTCCTCCGCACAATTTTTCTAAATCCGGTCCAGGAGGCCTTCAGCACTTCGAAGCTCACTCGCGCCTTCGGCGCTCGGTTTCTTTCTGTTTTTGAAGCTCGCTCGCGCCTTCGGCGCTCAGTTTTGAAAAAAAATTCCAGCTCGGTTTTGAAAAAAAAAATTCCAGCGAGTCGACTTGTGGCAAGTCTAATAATGTATATAACAACAAAAATTTCCTATTTCTGTCATACCCGTCCAAACACCCAATCACGTTTTTTGTAGACGGTCGAAAACGAAGTGCTTTGAAAATACTGACGTCACTCACATCAGGTGAACTCTGATCCAGTGCTCGTGCTTCTTTCAGGCGTGAGACTGCGTCACTGCGAGGGCATTTAGTGTTCTGTGGGCGGTCAAAAACGCTGCAAAAACGATGGTGTGGACGCGCTGCAATAGGCCTTGTCACGGTTTTCGCCGCAATCTTGTCTAGTAGGCAAAGAAGAGTTTGTATGGAAATTCGGCATCAAATATCTTTAATAACACTCTAGTTTTAAAAAAGTTTTGAATTGAAAACTTTCATGTTACGAGAGAGGAACTGAATGCCAAAACTTTAGGCATGTAGCCGCATACGAAAGCGTCTAGTTACAATTTGAATTTTTTCTTACATTTGTTTTGATTTTCGTTCCACCGGTGAAACACAACTGACAACAGAAAAATGTATGGAAAAATTTAAATTGCGACTAGGCGCTTTCCTATGCGGCTATACGCCTAACATTTTGGCATTCAGTTCCTCTCTCGTACCATTAAATTTTTCAATCCACAACGATTTTAAAACTAGAGTGTTATTAAAGATATTTGACGCCGAATTTCCATACAAACTCCTATTTTGAGCCACTTTGCCTACTAGACAAGATTGCGGCGAAAACCGTGAAAAGGTCTATTTACGGAGCATTTCGAAAACGCTGCCTTATTTGGACCATACCACTGTTGTGTTTTTACTTCTATGGCATTTTCTTTACAGTAATTACATTGTCCATTGCATAAATGGGTACAGTGAACCTTGTTAACAATACAATACATTCTCAGCAGTTGTTTTAGTTAACAGTCCGTAACTCTGTGAGAATGCGTCAGATGCCTATAAACCCATATATCAATGGAAAGCATATAGAATTCTCTAACTAGGGTTAAAAAAGTTTTGGAAAACCGTGAGTTGTATTGAAATTACTGAAAGAATAGCCCAGTTTCGCGTTCCCAGTTGCTGCTTATTGCAATGACTGTAGACTCATTTCTACATTGTTAGCCTCGACTTGATGTTGCGTTCGAAATTCCAACATTAAACAGTTGTTAACAGCTCGCATCTACGTTGATATTTATGAATATTTAATATCAAGTCGAGGCTTTCATTATAAAAACGAATCTGTCGTCACTGTAAACAGCGGTAACTACGAATACGACTTTCCTTAACGCCGAGACCCTTATAAAATGTACTTCTAGGCCATCGATTGTCACTTTGTTTTACGGGAATTTTTTGTTTCCGATTCAATGGGATTTTTACAGTTTATCAACTCCTAAACGTTTGGGCCTTCGGAGAAATGCCAACTTTTGTTTAACGGTATTGTTTGTTTTACGTTCATGTAAATATTTTATGATATAGATGACACGACATATATATAAAATGATATATGCTAATATCTGAAATACTATGACACTGTATTGATGGTATGATAGATGTAATGTGCCAGAATATGGTATATAATACAGTTTATCAGCTATGTTATACACAACATGCGATATACGATAAGATACTCAACAGTTCAGAGTTCGTTCTGCTTTGAACCATGTTTGCCAATTCTTCAAACTGCTTTTATTTTCGGAGTCAGGTTTGGCTTTCGGCCTATCATAATAACACATGCACTAAAACATTGCGAATTTTCTCTTGCCGAAACGTTTTTGTGATTACACGTTTCACACAATTCGAAGTACAAAAACTACATTTCCTAACACATACCGCACAAGTTGCCACGTTGTTCGTATGCTGCTGCACCAACGTTCTGATAGCGCTCTTGGGAAGAACTTGGACGCTCAAAGTATTTGGGAACTGAGTACCGCTGATGATAGATATCGCTGGCGCAGTTGTTCCATGTGACGTAAGCAGGAATTTCTCCTGGTGATAAGTTGTTCTCCATTGTACGAAGCTTCTTCAAGGAGCACAGATCACAAGTGCAGTACTCACTGCAACAGATGAAATTCCAGTCAATGGATTGATTTTATGTGTCTAACGTCTCTCAAAATATTCTACAGTTATTCGATAAGTATGGTGCTTCTAGCGTAGAACTTCAGGCTTAAAACTTAGCCAGTACTCTGTATATGTCTTACTAGTCGTAACCTTGCAAAATACTTCGAAATCCAATCACTCAAGCAACTTCGTACAAAGACCCACGACACTAAGAATCGGTTTATAAACGTTCGATTCGGAATCTTTGGCAATTTGAGGCTGAAGCCGTCAAAAAATTAAGAATAGTTCAGCCTCAGCCAAAATTTACTGGTTCTTATATACAAAGCGTGTTCAAAATGATGGTAAACTGTTTCAACCAGTCTATCTCAGCATGATCAGACACTGATTAGCCATTATCAGACATTAACATATCTGAGCAGTGCCAATAAAGTTCAGACATTAACATATCTGAGCAAAGCCAATAAAGTTAAAACACCGATTAGTAGCCAAACCACACAACCGAGTCGACTTGTACTATCAAAAACCTAATGGCACACCACACGGCAAACCAAGACGAGGACGAAAAAGGCAAGTAACCAAAAAAATTTCATTATAAGACTGGTACAAACACGCAACGATTTCAAATATCTGTTTTTCCCTTTCTTCATCTTCTTTCTTATGCTCAAGGTTCTGCTGTTCTTTAACAAATGCGAGTAGGTCCGCTTCCTCAATTCCAAACTCCTTTCCATGTTAAACAAATTTCTCCATGCTCAAATACGATACATAGAGCACTAATACACTGTAAACAATGCTTAACTGTTTAAAATTTCAGCACGTTTCACACTACGCTTGTCTTAACTCTCAGCACTGAGTCCGTTCTGAACCTTTCCTGGCTGTGTTAGTCCAACAAACAAATGTTCTGCTCCTCCCGGACAGGCCCCCAATGTTACGAACTTCAGTGCGAGGCAGATTGTTTATTTTATATAGACTGAGCGCAGGCTTAGCGGTAACAGTAGCAGACAGATTAAATTTAAACAATAACAGACTGTAAACTTACAGTTTTTGCGTAGCTTGTTCACACACTTGAAAAACAAAAGCTTTTAGTCTTTAAAAGTGTTACATAATAATAATTCAATTTGGCAATTACATACTGTTATAATAGAACCTATTCAAAGGTTTTAAATGTTTCTAAAAGTACTTGAAGCAAAACAAAATTAAACAATTTTTTAAACATAATGTATAGTATTAAGAACAATTTACGGCCAAGTCTGTCATAAAACGACCAACGTTATTTGACTATTAATATAAGACAGTGTGTAAAGAAACTTGAACTTGGACAATTCTGATGAAAGTTCGTAATCAATAATATTACATAATTATATATGATGGCTGCAGTATGACAAGCAAGACCAAATAGTAACAATTCCCGGTTTCTTATCAGCGGTCGCGTTTTCAGATAACAGCTACATTTGCTTATATTTTTTTCTAAAGTGTTAAAAAGAAAATTATGTTCAATTTTTCTATGCTCTTTCGACCTGAGCCAAGCAAAAAGACTGATGAATTTTTATTTTGTGCGTTACATTGCAATATAGTCACAACAATTGTATTCAACGTTTTGTATTCCACTTTATATTCAATTGCATTCAAGTGCTGAAGCGATTGTCAAAGGCCGGCTCAGGAGTCTTAACCGAAAATATCGCATGCCGCATTTTCGTAAAATTTTCACCTTTTGGCTTGGCAATCGTCAGATGAAAGAGAGCAACTCCTCTGAGAAAGTTTAGTGTTCAAAGATAAAACTGAACAAATTCTTGAAAAATCGTGCTCTTAAGCAGACATTATAATGTTTTTAAGCAAGTGTATGCAGGCAGGTAAGCAGGATATTTCGTGGGGGAGGGCGGGGTGTGCGCATGGGCAGGGAAAGTGCAACCTTTAGGGGTGTCGGGGGCATTCTCTCCCGGGAAAAATTGAGAAAACACGGATTGCCTTGGACCGCATTTCGCTCGTTTTTACGGTGGAGAGAGAGAATCACGAAGTAGTAGAAGAAATAAATGACCAGGCCTGATCTTTCAAAAATGATGTAGTAGAAACAAAATGTGACATGTGTGACACTGGATTCAACATATATTAAGTAGTCGCAGTATAAACCAGTATAGAGGCCTTTCGAAGTGATTATATCTGGGAATGCATTTTCAGTGTTTGGGAGTCATGCTACCCAAAAAGATGACCAATGACCGCGACCTTTCCTTGCTATCGTATAACGGCAGATAAATTAATAGCAGGAACACAGTTATAATTAACAACAGCAGAAAAGAACATTTACTTGCTCGCTCAAATCCAGGTATGTTTTCTACGCTGCGAAATGTTGGATACACTATCAGTGAAGTATAGCGCCCCTATAGTCTTCTAGAATACTGAAGTGTGTATAAACTGTTGTAATTTACATTTGTCAAGGTATTCTCTGTTTTCTGCTAAGAGGTGCTCAAACTCACATGCATGCGGCTGCTAGTTTAGGTTGCACACTAGATTATCAATAAAACACTACAAATACGGGCGGCTGACTCGCACTGAAGATGAACAAAATACAGAGATCGTGCAACAGCCGACACAGTGAGAAAATTGACAAATAACAAAAGAGTAAATTTGTTTTTAAAATTCCAAACAACCTATAATATTTACGTGACAAAACAGAAGAAAATCAGTTGATCTCTGTTTTTTTTCATGAATTCACATTTTGTAAGCCGACTTAGTTCTTTCAGGCGGACCTTTTCGGCCCGGGGGGAAGGGGGCGTTCGCACCCTTTGCACCCCCTGCCTACGCGCCTGGAAGGGATACAAATTTAAGTAATTTGATTTCGACAAGTACACTTTCAAACAAAAGCGTCTAACAACATGGCTGGCTTCTGCTCAAATCACTAACAGCGCTTTGTGCAAGTATACTAATAAGTTTTGTATTTTATATGAAAAAAGTGGGGTGTCCAGCTTTGCTTAGGGCAGTGCTAACAACTTTTCAATAAGACAATATATCATATTCTAAATGACACGAAAAATAATCATGATACAGATCAATTATCTTGAATTATAATATAAATACTGTTGTACCAGTGTTATTATTGCACACAGCACGACAACTGCGACAATAAATCAGACAGCCTCTTGAATTTGGTTTTCACCCTATGACCATTAACAACGAAAGCCGGTTGCGGAGAGAATCTGCGAGACGTTTGATTGTCGTTGTAATCCAATTTCTTCGTACGCAATTGTGAGGCTCAGTTGTTTGGTTATCAAAAACAGCGCCGATGGTTTGGCTAGCTCACTTTCCTCAGATATCCTTTTAAGGTTATACAAATCAACGCAATACATGTAAATTTCCGAAGATAGTTACGTTTGTTCTTGGACGAATAGGGTAAAGACCATCCTCCTGACTACTTTAAGACCTAAAAAGCAAACCATCCAACACGCCGACTAACTTGTTCGCCCTGACTTCGTTTGCAACTACAACACAGCAGGAAAGGTAGGTATAATAAAACAATACCATTTATTTACCAAGTTGTTCAAAAAATATGATGTTATGTCGCTTAATTCACGAGTTAGATTTTTAAGAAAAAAATCCTTGCTTGCAATTTCCAAATGTGCAGCCTCAAACAACAACTCCACTCTCCCAAGTCATTTCTTACTTAGCAAGCACGATGTCTTTTATGCACATGCAAGTTTTATTTGGCTGGTCAGTTCGGTCCAGAAACCTTCTAACTGTTGTGGAGAAAACCGCATCAATTTAAGTAAATCATGCATTTTGTACCACTTGAGTAATGGACAGGTTTGGTATTACTCAAAGATAAATGTTATCCGCGCCTAAACTTTCCGTTGAGCAGACTTCGTGAATTACTAACTTTTCATTTGAAAAAATGCTTACTGTCCAGCGAGGAGCAATCAATTTATATGGCATCGGCCTGCAACGAATTCTGGTCAAGAGTTTTTGCGTTCAAAACTTTTCTCTGCCTAGATAGATACACTTAATTTATAACAAAAACAAAATGCTGTTCCAGCGGATAAACCTAAAAATTAATTGGAAATCCAAACCCATATCACATGAAGCTGTATCATCTATGCGGCAGCTCTCGTGAAATTGATCGAGTTACAAGACAATGGCAAGCGAGTAGCGAGGCAACGCCACCTTCCACAAAAGCATTCTTATATAACTTATATAGATTTAACTGTCTTGTTTACAAAATAGGTTACAATGTTTATTTTTTTATAAAAACCTTTTTATAAAAAAAACAAAACAAAAACGTTTAAACCGAAAAATGCGAAAATTTAAGAACAGGTTAAAGGACACTGATATACCTCGGGCTGATACAAAAGAAAGGACCGTGTATTTTTACTCCTGAAAATGCAACGAAGATTCGCTACTAAATATCGTGAGAGGGCAAGTGCTATTTCACATTTTAACGTTGGTAAACAGTGAGGTGACACCAGTGCATAAATTGGGTCCACATATGAACCGAGTAAGATGTTGGGAACAGCCCTTGCACGTATACGGGTATACAGACACACCTTTTTCCAAAAATATCAATGGTTTTAAGAATATTTGAGATTGAAATCCTATCAGAACGCCCAGACTCAATCCAAAATATACACGTGCTCATATAAAAGAAAGAGTGTATCCGTGCTTATTGGTTGTCAAAAGTCTGAATGATTCCTTCAGTAAAAACGAATCAGGTGCGAATTATTTCTTATATGATCACGTATTCAGCCAGAAGACTAGAGTTTGAAACAAATCTTGCTAAAAACGGCGGGTATCGTACAGTCACGAACGCGAACTGAAAGGGCAGTGGCCCTTGCCGCTTTATATGGCTATGATTTATTCAAATATTCCTTTTGCCAAAACGCAATTATACTGGGGTTGCACCGACTGACATCACAGAAAAACTATCTTTAACGAGGGGCAAATAAGAGAGCTTAATTTAAAAAAGCCGTAAAACTACACAACTAGACGGAATTTTGTTGTAATATTGTATTTTCTATCCAGGATATGGCACAACAATCATGAAAAGGTTCGCAGAAAAAGTGCGCGATGCTTATCCTTGACAACGTAACCTTTGATGCACCAACATCTGACAGAGTGTACACTCTAAAAAATGAATGGTTAAAACAACCAAAATATATTGGTAGCAAAGTGGATCTGAGGTAACCATATTTTTATTGGTCATTTTAACCCTTTTACAATGGTTGAATTAACCATTAAAAATGGTCATTTTTAAAAACTGACTACCAATGTAACCAAAATGGTTTTGACACAGATCGTGGTTAAACTGCGATCATATTTTAATTACTCGGAAGTTATATCAAGGTTAAACTCATGTTCGTTCACTACTCTAGCCAAAACTGTTTTCATTGGCACAATTTGTTGGTTTTCGTGACCGACCGAGGTGCCAGCGGAATTCGCTAAAGGCTTGCCGCTATGCAAATATGCAACCGGCTTACCCAAATGCGCCAGAGTGAAACTTTAGAATATTTGTTGTTACTCTTATTATAAATATTATCAACAATATTATTACTAATATTTTATTACTATTATTATTATTATTATTTATTATTATTATTATTACTATCTATTATTACTTTTGACAAGAACACTTTCCAACAATCAAAACGTGTTTCTCCAAAGACTAGGAAACGCTTTATCTGGCAAACAACTTACAAGTGACTCCGATCACTCGTCCATCTACTGTATATAAAATAGAAATATTTTGGCACATCTGAGGTAGGTCCTTTGTCTCTGCTATTTATTTTTTTTTACCAACGTTTCTGAATTTAATTCAAGCTCAAGCACAATAATTTTAAAATGTTAACGATCACTCTTGAGTTTATTTGTCACCTTCTCCAAGACCGTGTAGATTACCGACCAACTGATACTTCAGCCGAAATTAGAGATTCGATGCGATGCGCCAGTAGATATTTGCATGCATGCACCATTGGAGGTAGGGCTTTATATCCCTTCAAAATATTTTTTTCTTGATGTATTTTTGAATAAAATTCCATTCCCAGTAAACACTAGCAAAGTTTGCTGAAAGTAACAAAGTTGTGATTATATGAAAGGTATAATTAACATTTGAGAAAAAATTGACCGAGGTTGTCTGAAATTAGAACTGACGAGAATTGGATAATTGAAACAATTGGGTATTTAAACGCAAATTCGATACTCTAATCGATTATTAATTATAAATTCCACCGCGAATCAATTTTGTTTCTCAACTGGATTCATAAAAATTAACGATCATTGTCTCGGCAGGTTGTCGTTTTAGCGCACAATAGAGAAATAAATGTGTTTCTTTTTTGCCAATTCGTGCTTGAAGATCAGTTTATCTGTCGACTAAAGAATTCTAAAACAGAAGAAATGATCATTTGGATTCCGAAAGCGATTTTTTAGTAGCACAGAGAACTTGAATAAAACCTTGGAATAGCTATTTCTACGAGCAGATTATTTATCTAAAATTTGCATTACAAATTCATTGACAGATGTAAAAAAAAATACTGAAACGATCAACTCAAATTTCTTAAAATAGCAGGTTTGACACTTATCCTGAAAATTTGTCACTCTCAAAGATTTGAAGTTTTCAGCCGGTATGCTTTGTAAAGAGTCAGTGTCCAAGGCTGGAAGATTGGGATCGACTAAACAAACATGACGACAATAAACTGCTTTAATTTGGGAAGTGTCACATATCGATTTACCCACAAGAAACGTCAATTGTACGTCGGGGGGGGGGGGGGCTGGCGGCTGTGACGTTTCTCTGTGACACGTGGGAAAAATCGATATTTTTGTTAAAAAATTTGGACTTTTCGAAACATCTTGGAAAGGGAAATAAAAAAACTTTTGCCTTAAATTCGTCGGTCACTTCCTTCTGTTTTTCACAAAATTTATATTGTTTATATAGTAGTCTGGGGTCAGACATGAGATTTTGTGCACATACTACTTTGTGTTTACTACCCTGCGAGCAGAAATTCTCCAATGTCCCCACGAAAAACATGGGGACATGGGAAATCTCTGCTCGCAGGGTATGTGTTTACTTAAGATCTTGATAGCAGCTGAAGGCAGCGGTATAGCGCAGTTCAGATATCAAAAACGTGAGAAAGCGGTATCTTTGCCGAAAATGTCATATCGATAAATATTTTTGACGTTTCCAAGGGGGGTGGGGGTTTGGGTTGGGGTCTCGAGAGAAACGTACAATTGACGTTTCTTGTGTGCAAAATCAATATGTGAGGCTTCCCTAGAGAAAAATAACCACAGGGAACCCACATGTTATTTATATGATTTAAGGGTTGCCTGTGAAATAACTAAAGATAGCCCAAGAACAAACAGTGAACATGTGACAGTTACTTTAGCGGGTACGAATAAGAATCTTTTAGATTTAAGTCAAACTTGATTTATCTCCACCGTAGAGAAAATCAAGTTTCAGCAGTGAATCGTAATTCCGTTTCATCAAATCACTGATTCATTTTTTTTGCTTAGTTGGTGGAAGCCGAGGCGAGTCTCTGAAACTGTTCTTAAGGTATTCCTTAGTTTACAGACGCGAAGTTTCTATGCTTTGTCTTGACATGGCAGAAGCATCATTAACCTATCAATTCTAATTTTAGAGGTACAAAAAGAATGGCTATTTTTGGCTTTTGTAAACAGCTTCGAATTAAAGTTATCGCTTCGAGTTTGCTTTTATAATTATCAGTGTTTTCATTGCTGCACAACCTTCGAAAACAAACTTCTTGATCTTGAACTCGTTTTTGTTCTTCCGTGAATCCAACGCAACGAACCGTGCCTCCAGACGTGTACTTTGCTCACTGCCAGATAGATTCTCAATTAAATCTGGACAATACATGCAGGTACTACGGTGATCACAATAACAAATAACAGTAAAATACTGTAAAATACTAACAGTATTTTGAAGGATTAAAAAAACTTCCACTTCTGTTTGCGGAAAAGGATTTGATTGACGATATTAAAGTAAAGTTCGAAATGACGAAGAACGAACAAAATATCTGTAGGAGCATTTATATAACAATGCAAGCGGACTTGCGTGTTATTCTGACAAAGAACAAAAAATTGCTTCTGTCTGGCGAGTGAACATACATTCATTTCTTATAAGAATTATTTTTATAAGAACATGAGGCTGAAAAATGCCCAAAATATAAGAACATGCTAGGCTGAGGAAAGACGAAGAACTTCTCTTTTGGATAGTGTACAAAAATCATGGAAATAATTTGTTTTTCGGCTAATGAATGTTCGTCAGTGCAACATCGCATGCGGTGTCGTACATGTACAAAACTGATTTTAAATATTTGTTTATTTATTTATTTATTATTTATATAGTTCTTACTTTCTGGCCAGGCCAGCGGCTAATTAATAAAGCACAGTTATGCTTCCGATTGGTTTGTACTAATGGAAAATAACAAATATACCCGATACTAGCGATCTTGTTTAAGAACATTTTACTGAGAACATTTGAGGCTGAAATCCTCAAAATATTTAAGAACATTCAGCCTCAGCCCAAAGATTAGACGTTCTTACAGAACAAGGAGTGTAATATAAGAACATTTGAGACTGAAATCCTCAGAATAATTAAGAACATCCAGCCTCAGCCCCAAATTCGACGTTCTTACAGAACAAGGAGTGTAATATAAGAACATTTGAGACTGAAATCCTCAGAATAATTAAGAACATCCAGC
>JAOEJI010306660.1:0-11445 GCA_025448255.1 Umimayanthus chanpuru | reverse complement strand
TGTATCCTCGAAGATATTAGCTACGTTCACAGCTACCCTGTAAATTCGAGTATAAATAAAGTTTATGTATGTATGTAACCTCCAAGTTTCATGACAATAGCGTCAATACTTTCCCCCCCAAGGCCCAGGAACTCCAAAAAAGCCCAGGCGGAATAGGGTTAAGAAAAGTGAGTGCTAGCTAGCGTAACTTGAGAAAAGAACAAACGAAGATAACTTGTTGTTGTAGATAACTTGTTGTAGGACGTTAATTCAGTTGGTTACTTCTTTTTCCTTCCGCTTGTCCTCAGCCGCTTGAAGGTGTCATGGTGCATCGCTCCCACATCTAAAAACAGCGATTCAATGCCTAAATATCAAGAGAACATCTTACATGGTTCTTTAAAGGGTAAAATGGCAGCTGGGTTTCCTGTAATTTATGTACAGCGTCTCTATTATCCTAGAACAACGCAACCACACACTCATTTATAGGCCCTAGGTACGTTAAATGGAAACTGAAAGCACTAATTCCTTACATTTAACTTGTGAATGCTTAAGTTGGTAGAGGAATTGGGACTGGGAATTAAAATTTTAGAGTCCGTCATGTCACGGGCGGTTGGAAACGCTGGTTACGAGAGTTAGAAGTTTAAATGAAATAAATCAATTCCATTTTCGTCAATGTGCGTTGATTTGTATCGCGAAGTCTTCTTTTCCATTTAAAATCCCATCTACAAGCTTGTTCTGATTTATTTGGCAACGACTTCCCTTTGGCCGTTTTGATTTTGTTTTAAAATCTAGCCCCATTCTTCCATTTGTCCCAGTTTAATAATTACGTCATAATAAAGTTTTAGTCAAAGCACAAAAAATAGAAAGGTAGGATGCAAGTGGGTGTTGTCGCTGTCTTGGCCAATCAGATATACTTATTTGAAATTAAACACGTGACATTTTCAAGTAAATCGTCCGCATGCACGGATGAAACCAGGGCAGAAGAAAGGATTGGCGGGGAAACGAGCCAGTGCCCCTCAGAAACGTGCAATGCACAGAACCCCCCGAAGATACACCAAAACAACCTGCTTCTGACGCATGGCTGTTACAAACTTGGTTTTTTGGAAAATGCTTACTTGCCATGCGTGAGTTATTTGTAAACTCATTATGTCATCTATTTTCCAAATATGGCACTGCAGTTCGTTAACAATGGCAGAATCGGGCTTTCGTTGCTGAAACGAGGGATTTTTCGGATAAGATAACAGTACGCCTCTAGACTTCTACCAGCCTAAACAATTGGTTATTAGAGCTCTTGAATAACTAACGGAGGGGACTGTGGAGCATTTTTTTGATAAAACGCTAAAGTTCATTGGATAGCTAGCGTTAGAAATGGAAGAAGGCATTAATGGCGTGGTTTTTGCTCGCAAATTTGCTATGTTCGTATGGATTATGTCGTTGCTGTTGGATTATTAAAGAAAATAGCTCCACAGTCCCCCGTAGGTACGTATGGGATCAGTTATATCAAAAAATGGGCTTCTGATATTGCGCGAACTTCTTAATTAAGAGTCTCCCGTTTTACGACTCGTTTCGCTGTGCAGCACGGTCTGCCATTTACATGTAAACATGTAATATGTTGACTTTGCAATTTGCTGCAGACATGCTCTGATTTGATTGCTCCCGTATAAATTTATCTTGTGATGTTGGTAAATTCGATGATCGATTTATTGTAGTAGTAGGTTTATTTAGTAAGATTACATTTGTTTTTAATGTGCAGTGCTTGTTGTAAGCGTTAGGTTGGAAATCACTTGATTCTTGAACAGTTTTGTCAGTTTCCTCTCAAAACTCGGTTCAAGTTCAACCTCTGCTTTTTTAGTGCTAGCTTCTGAGCTAGCAAAGCTGATTCTATGAGGCCTACGTCAATTACAAAACTTCTCAGCAAATTGTCCCTAAGTCAGAGAAAAAAGGGAAATGTCTTACTAGTTTAAGACACTCTGATTTTGTTTCAAATGGCGTTTAAGAAACCCAGGAAATGCGTTTTCAGAGAAACTAATTTTCAAAATTTTCTGTGGGAGCACGTCCCTTGACCCCCACAGAAAGCTTGCGCCTTCAGTGCTTGGTTGTGCCCCCCTCCAGTTTCCAAGGCTTGCTACGCTGTCTGATTTCTAGATGTGATCTCATAAATTTGCTGTAATTTGCAGTGGCTGATTTCAGTTTGTTTAAAATTATCAAAGAATGTTCTTCACACAAAGTTTTATTTCAAACCGCAAAGCATGACCTCATAAATTTGCTGTAATTTGTAACGGTTAATTTCAGTTTGTTTAGAGTGATCAAAGAATATACTCCATGGATAGTATATTTTCTTTTCAACGAACTCCAAAATGCGAAACAAAGAAGGCTAGATTTTTTAAGTTCACCTATTATACGCCTTTTGTGTTGTCTTGAGTGATTTGATGGATTTTTTGCAACAGCAGAGTTTTCAAATGTTGTTGACGCTCTCTCCAATGAGAATGAGACAAGTTCAAATGTATTTACTTATATTGCTGTTAAACTGAAGCCCGGCAGGTTTCCTTACATGGAATAGTGCCCTGCACATGCAAGAAAAACAGTTCGCAGCTTACATCCTACCTTTCCATTTTTTTTGTGCTTCGGGTAAAATTTTGATATGACGTAATCTTTAAACTGGGCCGTTGTGGGATGGATCTAGCTTACGTGGCCACAAGTGGAAGAATGGGGCTAGATTTGAAAAGGTCTGAAATCATACGAGTAATTGCAAAAATGTCTAATAACCACCCTAAAGGTGTTCAAATGGTTGATTTTCTTCTTCACGAGACCCAAAATATAACTCACCTTCATTTCGAGTGATCTTTCGTCCTTTATTCCTTTCTGAAACAATAGCAAAACGTACATACATCAAACTCACAAGTCATCAAAGTCACGCGATAAAACAATACAATGTCAGCTAAAGGCCCATGCAAACGGACACAACAAGACACAGCATTGTTGCGTGTTGTTGGGGATTTTGGCCAACAATGTTGTGTCCGTTTGCATGGGCCTCAAAGTTTAACCAGTTTTAAACTATACGCAACAAGTGTGCGGCACGTCCAACTGCGGCACCTACAACGGCAATATGGAGGGGGGTTTTGGACAAAATTCAAATTAAAAGTAAGATTTACATGGCATTCGACCGTATCTACTTGGCATTCGATCGTATCTGCATGGCATTCGATCGTATCTACTTGGCATTCAATCGTATCTGCATGGCATTCGATCGTATCTACATGGCATTCGACCGTATCTACATGGCATTCGATCGTATCTGCATGGCATTCGATCGTATCTGCATGGCATTCGATCGTATCTACATGACATTCGATCGTATCTGCATGGCATTCGATCGTATCTACATGGCATTCGATCGTATCTTCATGGCATTCGATCATACCAAATGACATTTGACCATAAGCTCGTACCCATTCTCCACCCAACCGAACCTTCATGACATTGGATCGTACAGCTGCATGGCATTGGATCGGGTCAGCGGAAAAAAGTATTACCCATCAGTCATAGCCGGCTGATTATTTTGGCGCGAAATAAAGGACGGCGCGAAATTATCGGTTTCATTGTCTCCGCTTTATCAAGCGTTCAAGTGTGTGTTTTATTTTCCATTCTTGCGTTGGGTATTTTAAAAAAATGTCAGAAGAAAGAGAGAAAGCAGTTGGGCAAGTAGTGGAAATTCTCCGGGAAACAGCTCGGAATATAGAGGAAGGTAGTATCGGAAGCGTGAATGCAAATACCAGTAGCAGTGTGCGTGATGTCCATGTTGCAGCTTCAAGCGTACCAAGTACAAGCCGAAGCGTTCTAGGCACAAACATACCAAATAACACCAACAGAGCTTTAGACGAGTTCAGGTAATTATAATTTTCATTATTCCATTCGTATTTATGCATGTGTTTCTTTTGTTTACTGTAAACAATGCTTTGACTCCTATACACACTTCCACGTGAAGAATTCGGTGACTGATTGTCGTTTTTATGTTTTCATCTATTGATCATGGCTGTATGAATCGCAGGAAGGAGATAAAAAATTTAAAGCACAAATCGAGTAGGCTAAATTTTCGTACTCACCCATACATACTTAGCTTCATTATGCATACGAAGCTATTGATCTTTAGACCAAAATATAGGAGATAATCCAAAAATTGTCGAAATCACTGTTAAGGTTAGGAAAAATGGTCAGGGTTGGGGTAAGCATAATATATCTTTTAATTCCTGAAAGGAAATGTTGAGTTTGGCGACCATAAATTACATGAAAATGTGCAGTTTGGCGGCCATTACTGTATGCATAATTAAGTATGGGTGAGTACGGAAATTTTTCCAAAAAGGGGGTATTAAAAACTTGACATTAAAGGCATTAATCACAAAACTAAAATTGACTTAACTGATTTCAGGTGCAGATTTCCAGCTTTGGGCTCGTCCATTGTTAATCGCCCAAGAATAGGGCAACCTGCCCGAAAAAAGCCCCGACTACAGGGATACAGGCCTGTAGGTGGCCATGCCGGTGACACATGGACACATGATGTCTGTGTTCTTGCAAACCAGAGTATGAATAGTACTCCATCCAGAGCACGGCTTGCTGCTCTCTCAGCTGCAGGCTTAGGGAAATTAAATATTACTTTCCCTAAGTCTGCCAGTCATGAGCAGTTTGAGACAATAATTTGTCAAAAATACCCAAAGGTTAGCACGGCAGGAGGAATAGAAGTGCTGAGAGCAGAGGGAGGCGGTGGCGGTCAGAGACTGTTAAGTTTAGTGCCGCCTAGCCGACTTGGCTACACAGTCAAACATTTAAAAGAAAGGCTTGGTCAGGCCATGCTATATATCAGGCCACTTCAAAGGGATCTGGACGAAACACCAGTCCTTGATGAGGTACAATTATGTCAAGACATTGCTTACCGAATATATATTGTCATTGGTTGCTTAAAGGTTTATGCAGCCTGCTGTCCATAATTGTTTTCATGTTCAAATATATTGATAACATGTAGTTGTGTCTTATTAAAATTTCTTAATTGAATAATACTTTTTAAAGTGTATGAAAAAATTGTTTCCCTTCAATAATTACAAAGACTGCTAGGAAAGAGTATCCTTTGCATTATATATTGGATGTAAGTTATTGGGAGAACTTCCCAAAATTATAACATCAGTATAGAATATTGAATAGTAGAGGCTCTATACTCCTGGCTTGCTCCGCTTTGATTATTGGGAATGCACGAAATTATCTAGCGGGCGTGACTTTCAGTTCAAATCATAGTGAATTTGGTCTGACACTGCTTCATGGAAAACAGACTTAAATACCACTTGTATAATATAGACTGAACATTTACATTGAATTAAAAGTGATTTTATTTTCTGGTTGTTGTTCTACAGCTTGAAGAAACACCCAGCATTGAATGCATTAACTGCCATCAGCTAATTCCTATGGGTGAGATGCGAAAGCATCAAGAATCATGTAAAAAAGAATCGAGTAGTAACAGTACTCAAATGTAAGTGTTGAATATTTAAGGTCACTTATTATTGCTGTTTAACATAATGTAGTTTCCATTAGTAACATATAAACAAAGACAAATATAATTTACACAAATCTTTGTAGTAAAGAATAAAACATCCAATTTACCAACATTGCAGCCTGATTAGTAGCTTAAGCATTAGGTACATACATGTATATAATAAGGCATACAGATAATTTTATATGTAGCACCAACAAAGAAATATCATAAGTGTTTTAAAGTGGGGTAAGAATTTAGTTTACAGTAAATAAAAATTATATTAATAATACCAAATGTATATAAAGTATTTATTTTACTTAAAATTGCAGAGACCATGTGCAAGCAGATTTGCAAAGTGAATTTGAAGTTGAGGTCAGTTGTCAAGAGAATCTGAGTTACAGAATTAGTTAACTCAAGAATCAGGAGTGCAAATGTGTACAATTTCATACTTATGAAGAAAGAGTTACCATATTCCAGTATTTAATGCAAAATTTAAGAAAGACATAAATGTTTTGCTCTATTGTTGCAATGGCAATAATTTTATAACATATCTTTCTTGCTTAAGGGCCTTTGATGAGCCATATTACAAATAACTTATCAATCAGTTGACCAGATAATATTTTGTTTTGGATTTTTAAAAAACTAGTTTGTATTTAGTGACCTTTGTAATTATAACAACGTAGCTAGAATTATGAGATAATTAATTCCAATTACTTGTTGAAAAAAGAAAATAAGTTTTGAAATTTATTTCCATATCTTAAAGGAAGCAACTGGCTACAGCTGTGTTCTCCTTTTGTTTAGGAGAAGCTGGTTGAGACGTGCTACAAATGTGAAAAGGAGGTAGACATTGAAGACTATCAGGCACACTTAGTTGCGTGCAGGTTTGTGGTTTGCTTAAATCCCTTCCAGTATGATTGTCCATAGCACATAATATTGAGGCTTCAGTTCAAGTCAAAGAATAATGCAACTTAATTACAAACAATTGGTGCATGTGAAGTTAACTCAAACCTAAGATTAGGTTTGTTTGTTTCTGTTGTATGATTATGTATAATTTTATAATTATAAAATAGTGGTAGATGCATTGATTTCTAATAATTTATCAATTCTTTTTTTTTATTTAAGACCTCAGAGCAGAAAGGACAGTGAAGAAGAAGCACCAGACCAAAGAGACCAGATGGCAATGGTGGATAGTCTTGATACACCTGCAGGGACTTCTAGAAATTTTGACGATGAGGTGGTACATAGAAACTGAGTGGAATATGCATTACCATCCAATATCATTATTATTAATGTTATTATCATTGAAGTGTTTATTAATGAACATATATTTATTACCATTTATGTTGTTACAGATATTTATTATATATTGATTACAAAAATTATAAATGATTTAAATGATAAATGATATTATAACTCATAGTAATTATGATTATTCAGCACTCGCATTTTGGGATTGTGCATTGCTTTTGTTGTCCTTGTGCCTTATACTATGTTGAATTTTGCATAGCTCACTTGTTTCAGTTCGTATGCTCTGGTATTCAAAAACGATACACACATATACAGTATCACTCTGTGATATCTTCAGTTTCAAAATTTAGTCTGACCTACACTGATGAGCTATCTACAGATTTATTATAATAATTATGAATATAATAACTATTATGATTCAGGTTTTTATTATTTATTATTACAATGTACTATCATTATTATTACTATTATAGGTGCAGATAGATGTAGGGACTTCTAGAAGAGTTGACAATGAGGTGGTACATAGAAACCGAATGGAATGCATCATCACCCAATAGTATTATTTTTATTAATATCAAAGATATAAGTAGATAGAAGTTTTATTATTATGATTGTTGTTTTTAATTAAGTAATTATTATAATTCTAAATAATATTATAATTATAATCGACATAATAAATATTACTATTACAATAAGTGCTACTGTTATTATAACCAATAAAGTTTTTAATGTTATTAAATTTATAATTGTTATTATTGTAAATATTATTATTATTATAATTATTATTATAGGTGTTTATACTTATTTTTAACATTTTATAGTCTGTAGCTTTTTAGTGTCTTTGAATTAGTTTATAAGATTTTTACTATTATTATTATTGTTATTGTTATTATTATTAGGTGCAGCTACATATGGTGGATGTACCGGGCACTGTTAGTGATGAAATCGTGGAGGTACAAGGGGAGGAACCTAGAGTGGAAGAGTCAACCATTGTTGTTGAAGATGATGAAAATATATTGACAGTTGTTGAAAACATTGTAAAAGAAGCTGTGAGACTTGGCCTTGATAACAATCCTGTAGAGTTGCTGAGGCTAATGCAAAAAAAAATTGTGCAAGGGAGAGCATTGGATGTAACAGATGTAACCTCGGTGCTATAGGGACCCACCAATGAAGTGTTCATTGACAGGAATGAGGTTCTTGGGACAGCAATGCAGGAGTTGAGAAACTTGCATACAAATAAAAGATTAACTCTGTCAGTAACCTTTTATGGTGAGGTAAGCATGAGTTACATATGTTCTGCTTGGTTCAAAAACAACTGTTCTGCTCTGACAGTTCATAATAATTAATATTAAGCAAAGAATAAAATATGTGTTCCAATTTCCCTGACCATCCCTTATTTATGGCTACTGTACATACCCTATAATATTTAGACCATTAGAGGTATCAGGCACTCGTATTTTTGTTTGGTTATTTGCAATTAATCGGATCACAATCCCTCGGATCTGTTTATTTATCTAAGTATTTGTGCGTTGCAAATGGACTACCCTAGTGTACTCACGCCTTCAGTGCTCAATCCTATTATTGCCTGACCAACTCTAACTGTTTCCGATGGGCATGCTATTACCAATGGGTAATAGTCAGTCTTAATTACACCAAAACATTTTTCTTTTTTCACTAAAAAAGAGTGCACCTTCCATTTTATAAAAATAAATAGATATATAGTTATATTAATAGACTGCTGAAATAAGGTCCGCTCAATCTGAAAGTGCACCTCCCTGCAGAAAAAGCTGCGTGCGCACCTGGGTATCTATTTTACAAAAAAGTGTCAACCTACATGTATGATTTTTAATTTGAATCAAATTCATTTCATGTTTAAAATTCGTAGCAAGCATAGCATTTACATACTCAACTATTGCTACAAAAGGTAGTTCAGAATAAATATTTTTTTTTTATAAAAACTACAATTTATCTTCCTAATTTTACCCTAATCATATCTTCCTTAGCAAGCAGAAGACTATGGTGGGCCACGAAAGGAGTTTTTTAAGTTATTGATGTACCAGATAAAGGAAAAATACTTTGATCATGGCCTCCTTGAGCATGTAAAGGAAGACTATTTCTTCATTGGTGTCGCATTTGGTAAGACAATTAATCGAAGAGCTCGGTACCAAAACATCCTAAGTGACGATTTTAGGTCCAAATTTCAAGTTAAAAAATCTTGACTTTTTTGGCACCCACAAAATCTCTAGTACATAAAAATGTTGTCTCCTTTATTTTTCTGAAGCGGTCTTAATAAAGCTAAAACCAGCAAGAAAAATCGCCCTCGAATGCTTGATTATCAGATAATTTATTCAAGCTAGTCGTACGTTGGAAAGGCCTGTGGGAATGATGAAATCACTGTGTTGAAAGCAGCGTTCGTCACGAATGTTTGCATCACCCTTGTAAGAGCCATTTCTTACCGCAGAAGCTCCCAGACTGGCATCATTAAGTCAGAATGGAGGGTGCATGGAGGCAATCTTCTGAAAGAACCCAGAAGTGGGAAGTATATTCACACTGATCGAACTGGCGGCAAAAGTTTAGGATTTGCAACAGGATAGTTCGTGAATGAATCTATTTTCCTGGTCGTTTTGTGGTAAATTCCAGCACTTACTGAAGCAGTTTAGGCAAATTTCAAGTGCTAAACATCCCAACGAGAACAAAATTTTGCCAGTAGGTGCGGATTGCTCGAGACTTATAAAAACTTTAAAATAAGTCCAGGGCGGAGTCCATGCCGCTCGTCACGTGACCCTGTTGGTTTACGTTTTATAAATCGAAGGCAAATATTTTTAGTTTTTGGCTCCAGTTAGACTATAAAGCAAAAGTTTAGCGAATGGCTAAAGTGAGGAGTTTGCAAACACGATGCTTAGCCACATATAACTTTCGAATGGAAGATAAGGTGCTGCAGCAGTAAATCCCACGAGACACCCACGTCGAATAAATCAAGCATTTGAGGGGGATTTTTCTTGCCCAAATTTAGCTTTATTAAGAATGCTTCAAAAAAAATGTGGACAACATTTTTATGTACTAGAGATTTCGTGGGTGCAAAAGAAAAGCTAAGAATTCTTAAGTTGAATTTCCGACCTAAAATCGACACTTAGGCTGTTTCTGCACCAAGCTCTTCAATTAATAACTGTTGTTTTCAGATTTTATTACATAATTTTATGCATTTGTTGTTATAAAATTTTAGATGAAGTTAATTCAAGTTGAACCATTTATGGATGAGACTGAGACCCCTGTGGTTTGCAAATCCATTGCATTAATAAACATTGGAACAAATCCATGCAAGCTCCAGCTAACCCAGGCTTAAATGGCCTGCTTTGGACTGGAAATTTGGGTTTAAATCTTTGTTTTATTAAGTAAATTTGAACAATATTTTTAGGGACACACAAAGCTTTACTTATGAATAAATTACCCTTTGAAGTTTTGAGGAACTGGGCCCGGCAGGCTATGTAGATCAGTTCACAACAATTTTTTCGAACCTGTTGTCAGTTACACTAATTGCTAGTTTTAATATTATTTTTCCTGGTTTTCAAAAACACTTTTAATTATTACTATTACTATTATTATTGTTATTATTATTACACCCAGTGTGTGATAGTCTTTATCTCTAAAAAGGGAAAAAGGGTAATGCAGTGATACTAAGAAATTTTATTTCACAGCTTTGAGCATGCTTCAGAATGGGAAGCATCCAACTTTCCTAACAGAGGAACAACTAACTGGAATATTTAAAAGCGAAGCTTCTTCACCCTGTCTAATGGAGCTTCGACGAGGCCTAAGTGAGCTTGGAATTTATCAGGTTGGTTGAACAGAAAAATAGTTTTAAAACTTTTTCATTAAAAATAATTTAGCTAGTCAGCTGTAGTAACAATATTCATTTGTCTGTTGTTCCAAGGCAAGCGGTATTCAGCAGGGTGTGGTATTTAAATTTTTTTTTCATTTCAAGATATATTACAGTTAAGACCTTGCTAGCCCTGTGATTCGTGTTGATATTTTAGGGTATTTTTTAATGACAAAACAGATCTACTTTCAGCTCACAACTAAAAGAGGGTGACAAATACATTAGGACATATACTAATGGCAGACTAGGCAAATGCTGGGGTAAGATTGCAAATGATGCTTTTAAAGACCAGTAAAGGTTGATTTGTACTAGAACATAAAAATTATTAATACTGGTGGGGAGGAGTATCTGAATGCTGAAGAAAAATCAAACAATTTATAAGCATCCCAGGGCGTTTATTTGGCAGCTGAGAGTAATTTTATAACTTTCTTTCACATTCATTACAACAGATTGGCCAAAAACTACCAGGATTTCTTTACCTCTTCCGGAACAAGCCAAGTAAATTGACAGTTCCGCAATTATTGCATATTTTAAAGCCAGACTTTGCCCCTGACGGTTCAAACCAGAGGGCACAGGAAGGAGCTATGTATGCTGCATTTGTAGCATACGTGAGACAAGTTGCAGGTAACAGCTTTGGCTTATTAATTATTACTGTTATTGTTCTACAATTAAAATATATGACTGATGAGTAATTAAATTAGTTTTAAATATTAATATTATATTTATCTCATCAATCAAACAGTTAAGTCAATTGAAGAGCTTGGTGCAAAAACGGCCTAAGTGACGATTTTGGACCACCCTTCACAAAACCTCAAAATTATCTACT
>JAOEJI010306549.1:0-11447 GCA_025448255.1 Umimayanthus chanpuru | reverse complement strand
TGACTGAAGTCGATGCAGAGCTAAAAGAAGATCAAACATTTTCAAGGAAAGAATTCTTAAAACTGAAATACAGGTCTATATATAGGTATACACCTATGTATACCTAATTTGATGTACAATGAGATTTTTTATTTTTGTATCTGATAAAACTATTATAAACCTTGAGATACTGTTGTTTTCATTGTGCTGGTTTGGCAGATTCTAAAACAATCACCGGCTCAGGTTTTGTTTTTAAAATTTCTTAACACAAATGACAAATGTAACTAAATATTTGAAATTGGGTTTAGCTGTTTGGCAAGGCCAGTTGGCAAACTCAGTTGCTGTGCCTTCTGGATGTTTAAAAGGCAGTAGTTAAATTAGAAATTGTTAATAGAACAAAGTCCTACAATTTGCGACTTCTATTTTGGCAATAAGTTGAACAAACTTCACTCAGCATTGTTTGCATGAAGCGATCTCTTTCAATTGAACCGAGTGCCTGCACGCTGCAAAGACAACTTGAACTTACTTAAACTCCAAACTAGTATGGTTTTCTTCTGCCCCGCAAGTCTCTGGAAGCTACATATGGATCTGTCAAAGTAATCTTTTAAACTTAAATTAATTACTTTGCTTTTAAGCGAGCCAAAAAGCACCATTTTGTTTGTAAAACAATGAAAAACGAACAACAACTTCTGAGACAAAATTTCTTCCGCTTGCGCCATCATCAGCTCATATCATGGCAAGAACCAAAATCCAAACGATGTCCGAGCGGTTTCAGAGCGCTTCTGAAGACTCGTTTAAAACCACATTTTGCTCATTTTCGCGCGTTTCTAAACATTTTTGAACAAAATGAGTGGCAACATCATTCGATTGTTGATCATTTGATTCATTTTCTTTCTGTTCAAGATCATCAATGCTGTTGTCACTGATTGGTTTTCAAAATAACAAGAGGCTATGCTATGGCCTAACCCAGACCTTGCCTCGTGTACTTAATCTTTCTAACCCCTAAAAAATTCACGTTTATAGAGTTTGAGTAATGTTTGTGTTTCAAAATAGCTCAAATAAAAAACTGGGGTGCTGGAAAAAACAAGAGGGTACTGGTAATAACAAAAAGGGCGCTGTGCGGAGAAGGAGAACGATAATGACAAATATAAAAACCTGCTTGGCATTCTTTGCCAATATAGCAAGCTTGCTCTGTATAACAACAGTTATCGGTACTCCTCTCCTGAACTCCCTCCATTCAAAAAGAATGTCATATAACACCAGAATTTTGTCACTGGCGTTGAAAAGACCTAAAGAAATAAAATGATTGTTAAAACAGTATTGATTTGTATTTTCATTGATTTGAGAAAACATCCATATTGTTCCCCACAGAAAGTTTATGGCTACATTTCACTGTCGAATGGTTTATTATCTCAATTCCCCTAGAGAGTTTTGATGTTTCATGCAGCACATGTATAATTTATATAATTTCTGACAAACAGTGATCAATTATGACTTCAATTGTGCTGTGTTTGTGCCTTGTCAATTTTACCAAATACAGTTTTTCTATTGTTTAATCTTGTGAAAAATAGGGGTAGAAACTCTAATAATTACCTTTTTAACTACAAAATGGGGGGTCGACTATTCACTGCAAAAAACGTGTTTTTTTAATCAATGACCACGAAAAGTCTCGAAAAATGTTGCTTCATTTTTAAGCAGTTTCATATTTCTCCTCGATTAAGTGTCAATACCCTCCCCCCTTAACCAAAATACAGGAACTGTGGTCAGAAAGGATCCTTTTGAATACCAGATCATTTCCTCTGATGAAAAAGATCCCAAGGGCATCTCAGTCGCATCTATAGTTACAACTCACTGCAAACTTTGTGCCAAGTGCATTTAAAAGTCTAATGAATGGAAAATAGAGCCAATCAGATTTCAGTACATATAACCGATCCACGCAGCAGGATTCACAAGAAGTTTCTGTGCACTGATTCGCAAACACATACATTAAAGCAGTGTTCAACTAACTGAGCCAGCTGAATGCAGACTATCTGAATGAGATGCATTATAAAACATGATACACCTATTGGTTTCCAAAGCCACCTTTGCAAAGCTGCAGTTAAGTTTTATTGTTTTAAAAATTGTCATTACAATAATGCCAAGTAGTTTATTAAATAAACAAATAGAATGAAATAAAATAGATAACTATTAAGCTACATGAAACACTGATCTGAGGCAGAGCGCATCTGAAATAAGAAAATGCCAAGCCAATTAATTCAGTTTAAAAGGTAATGATCATATTAAAAATTTGGTATATCCCCTCATTCCAATATCATTGAATATATATCCTAATTTTCTGGGCTGCAGTGGCGAATAAATAAGATTAAAATATACTTACCGATCTCAGATGGGAGTACTTGTGGTATTGCCTTACAATTGGGGTTTGTGCAGATCTTTACCAGTATAGTTGTAGGTCTAAAAGCCACACAATTGCTGATGATGTAACATGCTTCAGAACTTTTCTGGCCAGGATGAGTTCTGGGATCTGAAAGTGGGAAATTGCAGAGACGGCATGAACTGTTCTCCGCTACAAAAGTTGATGGCCAACCAGGTTTTCCATTTTGTCAGGCCTGGAAAAGTCATGGAATTTAGGTAAAATGGCAGAGCTCATGGGAAAGTCATGGAATTTCATTTTATGGCCCAAATATATCGCGCTGTTTGAAAACTAGGAAGATTCTGCTTGTCATGGGATAAAAATATGCCCAAATAGGCTGTGTTTTCAGTATTTCTCAGGCCCGTATCAAACGTCGCATTTCTCATGCGCCAAATACAATGCAAATAAGGTAGAACATTAGAATATTCTCATTAGCATTGTATTCGGCGCATGAGAAATGCGACGTTTGAAACTGGTCTTAGTCATGGAAAACTTAAATTGGTCATGGAAACGTCATGGAAAATCATTGAATTGTGTCGCCCAATTGTCCTTGTGAACCCTGTAATCATTCAGGATTTTGCTTGACTCTGGCAAATGTCAGGACTTGTTTGGTCTTGCTATGGGTTTTTTGGTTCGATCTATGGTCTTGCGTGAACCCTGTCGTTGTTGCGGCATTGAAGGATGTCGAATTTGCGCTTGGGACAGTTGATGGCCTGGTGATCACTCTCTTTACAAACCATGCAGACATGAAGTTTGGGGCAGTTGTTGGCGCTGCAATCATTCTGCCAGGAACAGGCGTCACTCTGGTTGGCGCGATAAGCAAACTTGGTGTGGGATTCTGCTCGTGAAAAACTCAAAAGGGCTTTCAGCAAAAAAAAAAATGTTATTTGAAACAGTCAAATGACTGCTCCCAGAGACCAACCCAACTTCAATGGCCCGCAAAACCTTGTAATGAAATGCGCAGACCGCTGACCAGTTATAGCTGCTTGCCAACACCATAAGATCAAGCAAATGAGCCAATATGACCGCTTTGTGATGAACTGTTGCCGAATTTTCCTCAATAGTGATACAGCCGGTCAATTGAGAATAAGGTTTTGGCTCAAAAGTTCTTAGCTTTGTGCTTTTAGTATAGTGAAAGGTTTTGACTAAGATAATATTCCATTTTAGTTCTATATCTAAAATGTTGCAGTCGTTTTCCCATTTATTTTGATTTTTTTTTGGTAATACGCCTTTTTTGTGACTAGTTTTCTGTAAAAACGTCTGCTGGGTTTTGAAAGAGTCGACACAATCTTTGTTGAATTCTTGTTTTTGTTCTTTTCTGCATCGTAATCTAATTTTATTGCTTTGCAGAGGTTTTTGTGGTTGGAAAACGTTCTGCAGTATTGGAGATAACTAATTCGCAAATTTTACTTATTTTGAAAATTTTCAAACGTCAAAAATTTAGATTTGCATTTCCCTTCCAAAAGCTGACTAGTTTTGCGAATCCCTTTCATTTTAAATCGGTTGTAAAAAATTGATATATTTCAAATACGTATTAAGGAATTGTTCCATAAAGTTTGGTTGGATAAATCTTCTAGCGAGTGTAAATTATCTTGAAAGTTTAAATCTGCCCAGATTGCAAGCAGTTCTTGTAGAAATGTAACTTTATTAATTTTCAAGCATAAGTCTTTGTTTAAAATTTATGAATGTCGTTTTGCCACCCAGTCTTTGCAGCGAATGATTGAAAAGGTTTTTTCACGTTCCTTCGTTATCGTCATCTAAGTATTTCGTAATCCATGTTGCCTTGAGGGCGAAATTTAAGCTTTTAAGTCCAGCATTCTAGACCCACCTTCTTGATAGTCATTAATTATTATACTGCGATTAATCTTGTCACCTTTCCCATCCCAAAGGAATCTAAATAATAAATTATTGATTTCTTTTTATCCCTACTTGGCATGTTGGTAGGGGAGTCAAAATATAAACAAGCTGTGAAGCCATGAGGGATTTAATTACTGTGATTTTTCCAAGTAAGGTTAGTCTTCTCAGGTTACAATTCTCTGTCATTTTTATATTTTCTCATTTTTTCTGCAAAATTTAAGTGTTTTTGCTTGTTCTTCATTTGTTGAAAGGTAAACTCCCAATGCTTTAACCACATTTCTTGCCCATTTTAGTTGTCGTTCTGAAAATAGTATCTGTGTTTTTCCCCCTCAAGCACCCAAACCATAAAGCCTTGGTTTTTTACTGTTCAGTTTTAGTCCTGAAAGGTTGATAAATCTTTCTAATGCATTTAAACTTGCTTGGATCGAGGCTTTGGACTCATCTAAAACAGGGTTGTATCATCTGCGTATTGGCATACTTTGCAGTCTGTGCCATCGACCTTTATACTCTTTATTCTTATGTCTATTCTGATTACCTCGGCCAAGAGTTCCACCCATACGATAAATATGTATGGAGATAGCAGGCTTGATAACTTGAGTCGTGCATGATGCCAATGATTGCTGTTAGTTGTGACATGATATGATATATATACAGATGCTCCCCGTAGGGCTATTCAGCTATCTGTTGCCCATGGGGTCGAACCGAAAGCATGTACAAGGTGCCTCTGGCTGCCGCTTTATGGAGCATTTAGAGATGAGATAACTGGCTACAACACTCGACACTGGCCTACTCTTGTCAGTGAGTGCGTGGGTTCTTTTAAATCCCATGATAGAACAGCAAGAAACTACACCAATGGCTTATAAACATCCCTGTCCACAGACGGTGTGGCGAAAGAAGATCACCTAAAGTTCAACCCTCGACCAGGCTGAGTATTGAACCTGGGACCTCAAGGTTGGCAATCAGAGATCTGATTTGCGTTTTAACTTGAGAGTCAATCTCCTTGAACGACCACACTCACTTAATAGCTGCCTTACATTTGTTATACCAAGGGGATCCGTCACGACAGTATATTTTGGTAGCAAGTAAGCTAATTCATCAATGCACTGGTTTATTTGAGAACACACACTTTTTAGTCTTTGGAAAAGGATGCAGGCATCACAAGGGTTTGAAGATCCTACAGCTGTTTCAAAAATCATGTCAGTTATTTCGTATGAAAGGTGATCAAATAAACATGTCTCTTTGTTCCATCTTTGCTAACTATCATGGACATTCTGATTCTCGTATATACCCTCTTTTGCTGTCGGGTCTTCTCTGTTTGTTCCACCATTCATTATGTTTTCTCCTTTGCCATTGTATTCTTGCCTGCCATTTAAACAGTTTTCAGCAGCAGCTACAATCTCAGAAAACGGAGAAATCTTTGTGTTTGCCTCAACATCGACGGAAGAATGAATAGTTATTTGAATATACAAATTGTTCGACGCAGCCTCCGTAGGTGATCTCCGTAGGTACTATCTTTCTTCATTTCGAAATTCTCTGAGTTGTTTGGATTTTCTCGCAAGTATCTTATAACTTCTTGTCTTAGTGTTTCTGGTGATGGTTCAATGCCTGTCCTCAAGAACAAATATAGTGCGCCAAACTGACAACTGCCATCATTGGGAGAGGTCAAAGGCAATAAGAGGGCTTTCTCAGAAAAACTCTTCTCTATCATCGAGTTAAATTTCTTTTGATGCAATTGCTTCTTTTTTTTTGTTCTTTCTATTTTGCTTTCTCTTCCTCAGAACTAACAGGTGTGGTATCTTCGACAGAAATCCATTTCTGCACTGCTTTAAATAAATTTGGATTGATACATCTAAGTGGTACATTTCACAGCAAAAGTTTCAGTAAAATGTATGTGCGATTATTATTCAACTATTCTGTCAACAGCTCTAATGATGATATACGAGTTCTAAGTCGCCTATTTATCCACTTTTGACTTTTTCCTCTTTAGCTTTTTTCTCCTTACCAGTCAATAGTTCCTTTAGTCTCAATATCTTCGGCTCCTTGTTATTAAACATTTAAGTTGCAGGCATTTTAAGGCTGATCCCTTTGTTCCTTCACTTTCCTGTAACTTCTCTGTTAATCTGCCCTCCATGTTTCAAGAAGTGAAAGATCCGTGACAGTGTTAAAAGCACATGACCGATGATGACTTGTTTGCGCTTTCTTTTGCGCTTGTTGCATTTTATGGCAACAGCATTAATGTCATTAGGATTATTCGGCTCGTGCTGTGACAAGAAGTAACCAACATTGATGTTTTTTGATTGGTAATTTTTAATGAAAATATAGTCAGCAATTTGCTACTTATTTTCAACAGTGAATAACTTACTTCACAGTCTAGAACTTCACCAATAGCTGCTTCCCTGATGCCCTTACACTCGTAGTACCCTTGAACAGAAGACTTGAATGAATATGTAGACTTCTCCATGAAGTTCTTTTTTGTTCTCGTCAACACTTAACAGTCAAATAATCCAGAGCTAATAACGTCAAGTATTGCAGCTTACAGTTCAATGAATTGCGCAATGTTTGATTGCCAAACTGCTCAAATGTTTCTTGTGTTTTGTTCATATTTTACGGCATGTGTGTTTGAAGAACACACACCATTCTGTTTGACAGTATCATTTCATTCGATCTCAAATGACACGACAGCAAACCACGTGTACATGATCATACGAGAATGGCATGTACAAAGAAAATCACAAAAGGATGAAGCAGTCAACTTATCCAGATGTAGAAAAAGGATAGCATCAAGGGCATACAACATTAACCTGGTATTACCCTGTTCATGGCTTCAGGGTGAAATGCTGCCGAGGTCTTCTTGAGAGGCAGAGGACAAAACGGTGTCACCAAATGGACTGAAAAATTCCTTTCCTTGATCAACTTCAGTTTGCATCACCTGCTTTACCAGGAATCGAAACAGTTCAGTCTTTTTTTCATTTACTCAGAGAAAAGCGTTCCAATTTCAGGGTATCTTGGATAATGCTTCTTCCCTGCGTCTGAAGCCACTACCTCTCCGTATTCAAAGTATCCTGGTATACATCCCGCACTATGTCTACCTGCTTTGCAGATTACAGTTGATTTTCAACATATGGAACGAAAATGCTATCAGGTAGTCCTGGAAGTTCGTTGGTGTTCTTGTTGAAGGTATCTGGACTAAAACAGCTCCATCGATAATCTTTGCATTAACAGCAAGTGTATCTGGTTCTCCCTCTTCAAAACTTTCTAAACACTTGACAAGATCTGCTGTTTGGCCCTGCCTCATCTCACCCATTCTCATGTTCAAAGAAGCCTTTAAGATCACCATCACGATGCAGTCGTACTGACAAACGACAAATTTGTTTTGTAGCTGTCTGTACTGGTGTAGCAAACAGCAGACGTTTGTTCTTTGCCAATGGCTCTGTTAGTTATCAACACGCTCTTGTTAAACCTTTTATTACTTTGTAAATAATTTCGCAGTTCAACTTTTATGGCTGTAAAGAGATTATAATAAAGACGTCTATCTATCTATCTGTCTGTCTTACTTCTCTTTCAATTTTTCTTTCACGAATTCTTCATACTGCCACTGTCCAAATAGGGGTGATGTTTTTGACAGTATTGATCACTTCGTGCTGACAATATCCTCAGTGTCAAGTACTAGTAAATCTGCACTCTCGTTCTCAAACGGATTCCATACTTCCTCAAATGCAGACAAATGGACTGTGACACAAGTAGCAAAGGCATTCTGCACGTTCGGTACTTGTGTTACTTATTTCTGATAGACCAAATGCTGCATGGTGTGTAGAGCTGATGCAGTATTTTGGTGTGCGCGTCTTGTTCTTGTCACAATCCCCACAACAAAGGAGTTCGCAATACCTTAGGATGCAATTCTAGCAAATTCTAGAAGACCTGTTCACCGGAGGCCGTTCAATCATTGTCATTGTCCAAGTGCTTTCAGTGCAGTCATTTCTATGTGGAGTCCTCCGGAAATGATCACAAAATGTTCTTCGCCATATATCTTTGGCCATTGCCACTGAATCTGTTTTGCAAGGGTAAAGAACAGCTGATCTATAGCAATTCCTGGCACTTGTCCCCGGATTCACATGCTCAGCAGCTAATATGACCGCATTCAATTCGTGAATTCACAGTGCCCATACTGGAGAAACATGGGGATGAGAGAGATGATGGCCTCTTGATGGTTTGATGGCATCTGCTTGGACTCATGGAAAGCTGCCCAGGATACAAAATCGCTGTAAGTCAGATTCCCTTTGTTCATTAGTTCCATCGAATTCTTCAACCATTTATACTCCTCTTCTTATAAATTACTCACAGACACAGGAAAACGTGGGGTGTAAAGTTGTTTCTTTGAAAGTCAAGCTGCTGTGACAGTTGCATAAGAGTCGGGAAGTTTAGACAATTTTCTCTGGGATTTTGCCGCTACATCGATGACATTAGCTTCAGCAGTTGTAAAAACCTGATTTCGCAATTTTGGAGGGCATACCACTCCATCTTCTTCAAAACGGTCATTGTGTTCGCAATATCTGTAGAAATAATAGTAAGAAGACGGTCATACGATGTGCAAAGGCCAAAACTAAAAAACGTCAAACAAGACTACTTTTTGCGTGGACATTCTCTTGTGCGACTGTGGCGTGAAACTCTTGCCATGCTTTTACCTCTGCTGTGCTTTACACTATTGATAACCAACGGCTGTGAAATGGCTGGACTTGAGCCTAGGGTACCTAAAGTTTTCTTGGCGAATGCGGATTGAAAGTGTTTTTGAGTTGCAAAGTGTTCTAAAACATCCTTCCGTCCACCATGAATTATGGAGAACTTTCCTCGACAAACTATACATAATACATTTTCTACCCCCTCTAATATAAACTCCAGCTCATATATGACAATCACAATTGAGACACAACTGCAATCAAATTCAAATCTGTTTTTCTTCGTGCAATGTTACGTCAGGTATAGGACATACATGTATTGTACATATTTTCAGGGTGATTTCGCGATTGTGCAATATTGGATAATACAGTCTTATTTTTTTTTAACTCATGGCTCGCTTGTTTCTTCATGATTGTTTGTGTTTGTTTTTCGTTTACCGAGCGAGTATAAATAATTATAAGCAAATATATTTCGCAACTAAAAACGTTGCCTCTTCAGTGTTCCCAGACATTACTGGATAATACGGCAGCTTGACTTTTAGCAATATAAAGAAACATATGGAATTGACGTTATGGGGAAGGGGGTTTCAGGATAACGTCCATTGGACGATGCCCCCTAATTTCCATCTGAACAAACTAACAGGAAGCACAAGTATGCTTTATCGAATCAGTAGCCGCTACCTGGGCAGCAAGAAAGAAATTAATAACAAACAGGAAGCTATGACAATATTTTAAGGAGACAAAAATAAGTCTTAACTCTCTGTACTTTCTCTTATCTCAAATAATCACCTGGAATAGGCACCCCCACTGATGTGCATTAATTCTTAAATACAGTATGCACCCAAGTGCTTAGTCAAGGAAACATGCTAAATAGTCACTTATGTTTAGTGTGATCATACTGTTGTTGAATTAAAAGTAAAGTAACGATATATTTGAGGTGAAAAGTTCTTCATTTAATAACATGCTATGTGTCCCACAACACTATGCTTGGATACCCTACACTTTTCGAGAAATGTGTGGGTTATTAGCACACATACCTACTGACAAATGGTAGGGCAGAAAAAGTAACCTAATGATCTAATACAAAGCTGCATTCTCTTATAACATCTCGAAGGAAAACACGCAAGTAATTAAATTATTCATGTTCAGTTTCAATTCCTAATTTGACTCCCATAACAATTTTAAAAATAATCTAGAAACACAACCTGTGCCAAGCACCATTACCTCACAACTCATTATTAAGTAATATTGCAAGACAAGAGCTGAAGAGGTGAAGAGCACCTATCTTAAAATACAGTTGAATCCCGATAACTCGAACCCTCGGTAACTCCTATTTCCCACTAACTCAAAGCAAAACTAATTTCCTTTAGGTTTGCCTCATACATAACTCTAAACCCCGCCAACTCGAAGCGATGTTTACTTCCCTTCAGGTACTTTGCTTTGTAATTTTACCCTCGATAACTCGAAGTCGATTTGTGAATATATTTTTCAACAAATGTTAAAGTGAGACTTAACGCTAGACGTTCTGAAGAGCATGCAGTTTTTTTTGTTTGTTTTTTTTTTATTTATTTATTTTTTCCCACATTTATTTACACTGATTTAATTTACAGAGTTTGTTGGAAAATACAAAAGCTAAATACAACGGAAACGGAGAAAAAGATAAAAAAAACCCGAAGAGAAAAAAAAAAGTATAACGAAAGGACTAAACTTGACAATAACTAAAAACGGAAGTATTTTTTAGTAGACTGGTGAGTTTATTGCTAGTCTAACTGTAGATGCTGTACTCAAGCTTTGTAAGGTAATGATGATGTAATGATGTAACTCGTATTGATGGTAGCGCATATGTGTACATTGTACATAGATCTGTACATGTGTGCATGCAGTGTGCACGTTTACAGCTACAGTAATTTAGGCCATTCTTTTGGCACATAGAGTCACTAGATTCAAGACTTTTACATGTGAAATAAATGGCAGTATAATGTACATGCGTCTCTTTTTGCAAGGATTTAGTGTAACAATTATGATCAGTGCATACATGTACATGTAACTCTTGTCTTTATTTACACAACTTTTGATGTTTTGTTTGACCTTAATCGTTTCAAAGTTTAATGCATAAAATTCAATACCGACTTTAGACACTGCTTGAAACTCATCTAAATGTTTGCCACATGCAAAAATATGTGTACAAGCGTTTTTAACTGATTGGTAGGGGGATTCTCGCTTGACCGTGAAAACTGGTTCGCGAACTGTTTAGTTACTTGTTGTTTTATCTACTAAACAGCAACACTTAAAGCCTGATTTCCATATGATCGTTTAGGATCTCTAGCAATCGCTAGCTGTCATCTTTGCTACGATCGTGAATAATCATATGGAAACCAGATGCCAATTTTAGAAATACCGCCAGCGATCCTCAATGATCGTGAAAGACTGAATCGTTGAAGATCGCTAGAATAGAAGTTGGATCTATTCCAGCGATCGCCAACGATCCAAAAAGATCATATGGAAAACAGACTCAAGTGGTTTAA
>JAOEJI010306438.1:0-11451 GCA_025448255.1 Umimayanthus chanpuru | reverse complement strand
AGTCCCTAAAACTATGCGACGATCTTAGTTATTATGTTACATAAAGGTTGTCCAATGCTATACTCTCTGGTGCTTAACAAACGGGACTCTCGCGGCGTCTCGTCTTTTGGGAATGACCTCGCGGAACTTCTTGTGGTTTACAGGTTGCTGTACGTAAACCAGTTATCGAGGATCAGAAGTGGCTTGTTTGAGGGTTTGCACAACCTGAATATTTTATAAGTATAAATAACATCACTTTGAACTGAAACATTAAATTCAGTATTGCTTTGAAAACGAACGATTTTGAAGATATAAATTTAGTAAATCCGAAAATCAAACTTAGAAATTGAAATATTTCGAAGTACGCAAATGAATGGTATTGTGTAGTCAAAAACAGGAGTTACAGCAGTTTTGCTTGACAAACCACTTTGTTGTGTACTGCATCGTAGGAGTCTTTCCACAAACAAGATCCAAGAGATTGGGGATGGTGCATTTTCTAATCTAAACAAGCTAACCGAACTGTAAGTACTACTCCAATAGACCTATTTCGATACTTTAAAAGAAAATGTCAAAATTTCACACTTCTTACAACTAATAAATCTTCGAGTGTAGTCAAATTGTTCGTAACCGTTCTAACACTAGGGTATAGTTAAAAATTGATGGTTTATATTGTTATATCTTATGTTAGTTCTCCTCGACCTTTCGTCTGACCGCAAAGCTTTGAAGGGTTCGATAAAAAAAATACTTTTTCTACAGCAAGATCAAATATGAGTTGGCATCAACAAAAAGATCAGAACCACACGAACAACAGCGTCAAAAATCATTTAAAATGGAGTGATATAACATCATCCAAATGTTAGAGTTTAAGGAGAACTTTAGTACCTATTCTTAGTGTTAAAATACAGCCAATTTTGCTTAAACAATTTTGATTTTACTGCGCAGGTTGCCGCTATACTTCTCTTAAATTTATTAAAATATGAGGCCTTTGGCGCTTGTAAATATGGAAGTCGACCACTCTTTTTATTCCAGGGTAATGCGAAATGTTATAAGATGGAAAGTGGCAGCATTTCGAATCGTTGTTTATATTTCACATCAAAATACACCAAAAAATTAACTCTAGACTTTCAAAATAGAAGCAAAGCACTTCATATTTACTGTTAATTCAATTTCAAAATTGATGAACCAATTGGGATTTCAGGCGGTTGAAAACACACTAAAATCTGCTTCTGCAAGAAACTTAATACCTTTGCTTCTTCCATGGTTTGTAATTTTACTTCTTTAAGGCTTGTAGCTAAAATGTTTTTGCTAAACAAAGTGCTAATGATACTCTTTCAAGCTGCTAACTTAGTTAGCTGAGAAGCTTAAGCGTCGCTCCGAGAGCGCCGATGTAATTTGGGCAATTTTCACTGTTGCATAGAATAAACAAAGCCAGTTCATATTGCCATATCTGATAATAGTTCACTAAGACCTTCCATCTGACAAAGTTTTGAGGATTCGAGTTTGGCAAATTAGCGCGACATTCTCGAAAAATACTGACAGGTGCTCTTAACATGTTTATGTTTCAATTAGCTACAGAAAATCACAGAAAATAAGTAGTACTCTGGGCTGATATAGGTCGCTTTTTATCGATTAGTTTGGACAAGATAGCGATTGATTTGAGGAATGACGTCATAGGGGTTTGTTTCTGCTGACCGGAAGTTGTGATGGAGGACCGAGGGTTTAAAAAATCCTGGGGAGGTGCGTCAAAAAAATCGGGGTTCAAAAAGTCGGGGGGGGGGGGTCAAAAAAGTCAGGCACACACAAATTTGAAAGCAATTATATTTTAATCATCTTCATCCTATGTACAAGCTGGAATGTGTGAGGGTCTCAGTACCATAAAAGGGACTTATAACCCAGGCCTTGTCTTCATATTGAACTTGGATCAATACGAAGCTGCCCGTTGTTGGATGGCCTGGAAAGTGATTTGTCGCGTCTGTCAACCCCTGTACATTCGCTACTGCCCTGGAATTAATTTACCAAAAGTGGCTCCAAACATGCGATACTGCAGGTTCCCACTGGACGTCTTCCAAATTCCCCTTACCTATAAAAACTGCAATTGGGGATATTTTGTTGCATTCGTCGTGTGGATGACATCTAACTTTCCCTCGAGTTTCAGCTTGGCTTGCTATCGCCATTTGAGAAAAACCTACCCCTTGTCTTTCCGACGTGGCACTTCCTGTTGAGGAGACGCCTGTTGCTCCTACTGAAAATATGAAGTAAAAGAACAAAAAGACCCCCCAAATGAAAAAAAAATTACCAGCCTGGGGAGTCCAGTACAAAGATCCTGGTTGTCCGGGTAGTTTAGGAGGCCTCCACGTTTTGCACGTGCCTAAAAACAAACGATGCAGCAAGTTCGACCCCACTTGGAAAAAGAATTGGCTTACACCTTACACAAACCGGTACGACGTTGGTTTTCTACTTTGCCGGTGATGGTCATGGGTATCAATCATCAATGGGTAGCCGATCTGGTGGAAGTTCAACGGTTGGCCCGCTATAATGGAGGCATCCGTTACCTGTTAACAGTGATTTATGTCTTGTCCAAATACGCTTGGGTGGTCCCATTAAAAAACAAAACCGGTTCTCAGTTGGTCCGAGCCTTTGAGACGATCTTGAAGACAGGACGCCGACAACCCTATCGATTGCAAACAGATCAAGGAAAAGAGTTTTACGATCACCTCTTCCAACGACTTTTGAATAAAGAAAGCATTCATCATTTTTCGACTCATGGGATGCGAAGGCAGCGGTGGTCGAACGCTTTAATCGTTATATCGCCGCGGTCAATACATTAAAATTCATTGACGTGTTACCTGCGTTGGTGCAAGGATACAACGCCAGTCAACATCGAATCATGGGAATGGCTCCACAGGAGGTGACATCCCAAAACGAATCGCAAGTCTGGTAGACCTTGTATGGTTCAAAGCGAAAAAGAAAAACAAAAAAACCTAGTTTGAAAGTAGGCGATCGCATCCGGTCGAGCAAACATGTTCGAACCTTCAAGAAAGGGTATTTGCCTGGTTGGACCGAAGAAGTGTTTGTGGTACGTCGCGTGGACCAAGGAATTGTCCCGACTTGGAAGAGACGTTATACGGACAGGAATTGCAACGGGTGACAGTGGACGATGAGTCGTTGTGGCGGATCGAAAAAGAACCTAAACGACAAGGAGAACTCTTGTTGGTTCAGTGGAAAGGGTGGCCTGACAAATACAACAGTTGGATTCGTCTAAGCGACGTGGTGTCAGAATGAGTACGGATTTTTATATGACATTGCCTAGTACAGCGGGAGGAGAAGAATTTGCTGAGAATACTGCCAATCACTCCAAAGTGAAGTTACCTCATCCGCTACGCTTTCCGGGCCGAGGATGGAAAGTGGGGTTGAGCAGCATCTCCTTACCAGACGCCCATATCAATGTGCATGCTATTGTCCCTAAAAGCGTCTATCTGGTCAGCGCAAAATGGGCAGTGCAACAGGGTCGCTCCCTGGTGATGGATGGAGCCAATGTCAAGATGGATGACATCGACAATCTCGATTCGGTGGTGGAAGGAGAATCGTTTGTGCGTGCTTGTAACGACACCCTCGAAGCCAAATAAATGGGTCTTGTCGAAAAGGGTGACAAATGGAGGACTACCCAAGGTCAACACTTGCATGTGAAGTTCGAATGGGTTTCGCAAGGTCAAGACCAGGGACTGTTGATCAATAATAGCAACATCTACCGCCAAGGGTATGACACGAAAGCAAGATTCTACATCAACCGAGAATTGGCCCTCAAGATGGGATGGTTGACCAAAACAAACGAATTGGGACCGAATCTCCGTCAAGAATTTATTGGTGGCGACGTCCCTGATTTCAAGGGACAACCCAAGTTGAAGGACTTCTTCATCTTCAAAGACGAATACACTGGTACGGAATGGAAGGCCAAAAAGAAATTTGTGTATTGGGACGCAACCGGACAGCTTCTGTAGTTGAGCATGGCATGTAACTGGCGTTTCATCCACCTGAACCACGCCTTTGCCACGGTGGTGGGAAGTCCCAATCGAACATTGCATGTGTACTCGGACGTGGGAGGGAGTGGTATCGTGGGCAATCAAGTGACGGATCTGTTGTGTGAAATCTAGTACGTGAGACGAGGATGTGGGACCACTTACTTTGAACATTTGCACGTGCAGTACCTTCCTTTGCGAAACGAAGTGATGGAAGTGGTGGAAACGCAAATTTCCGAAACGGAGAGTCAGCTCGTTCGTTTCAGGAAAGGTCGGACTATCGTGACCTTGCATTTCAAACATGAGCTATAAAAGTTCAATGGGATGCGATCCCGAGTTTCATAACCATGTTGGCGTATCGTATGTTGGAATTGACACATTACATTCCCCCCAAACAGTCGGGAAGCGATTTGGGTGGGGTGCTCTTATCGACGGCCCAAGAAATTTTGAAAGAAGGGTTGAACGAAGGCATCCAGGAATTAGGGGGGCGCGATAAGGTGATCCGTTTGGCCACTCAATCTTTTAAAAAGGGAAAGGGAAGCCAACGCGCCCTCAAACGTAAAACAGAAGCGGCTTTGGATTCGGTGTTGGGAAAACGTGCTCGACGGACAGTTCGAGACATTTTTGGTTGATAAGAACCCTGTGCCAACGCGCCCTCGGACACGACACGCTGAAAAAGGATGGAGTCGTTCTCGTCCTTCGATGCGAGGAGGACAAGTATTTTCGGGTGTGCCCCTGATGGAGACGAATCCCAGGTTGTTGGCGCGACTGTTGGCCCGACAGCATAAAAGGAAAAGACGACCGTCTTCTCAATCCAGACCAGGACGTCGTCGTAGACCATAACGATGGAACCCGCGCACCAGGCTTCGAGTCCTGTGGTGCCTGATGGCTTGCAGATGTTCGTTCTTCCAAGGACCGACACGTCGTTGTTGGCGTATCGTATGTTGGAATTTACACCCGTAACCACTGACATCTATCCGATGGAGTTCACCATACCAGCCATGGATGGATCTGGATCGTAATTACTTTCGAGTGCGGTACCGTCTGAAGAAAGCCAATGGGAATAATGTGGCCGATGGTGACAAATTGTATCCCGCTCCCAATCTGGCTCACACGTTGATCAAACAAATGACCGTTCATTTAAATGGAACCCTCATCAATGCTCAGACCGACACCTATGCCTACAAAGCGTATTTAGAAACCTTACAAAGCGTATTTAGAAACTATGATCAACAAGAAGCCAACAGTTTGTTGAGAGTACAAGGTTGGTTTGGCACGCACACGGATGGCTCCTCCGCCTTGGACTTCGCCACACCCTTGACGGCCAAAACACTGATACGTCACCCCACGCTCTTTACACTGCCCTCAGGCGGACCAAGAAAGCTGCATTGCTGTTGTCCCAAGAAGGACGGGTCCATTACCAGGATGGCAACGTTCGCACCTTGATCTTCAAACGCCATTCCGAAATCTTTCAGCTGAAAAAACCCCTGGTGCCTGGCGTGGAAATCAAGATTCGGTTCTATTTCAACACCCCAGCCTTTTTTCTGAATGGAGTAGCCGAAGAGGGACGTTTGACAAAAGACGACATCCAGTTGAGTTTTCACCTGTGTCAGTTGAGTCTGTCTACCTCCTTGTACAAGACCTTGGATACTGCCCGACACACCAAACGCGAGGTGGCCATGTATCCCACGGTGCGGAGTGAGATTCGTGTGTTTTCACACCCAGCCAACATGACGGAATTTAACCAAGGCAATTTGTTTCAAGGACGCATCCCTGATCGGTTGATTGTGGGGTTGCTGCATGCCAATTCTTACAATGGCAACGTAGCCTACAACCCTTTTCCATTTCAAAAGTTTGGGCTGATCAGCATCAAACAACTGGTGCGAGGTGAAGAGTATCCCTACGAGACGCTAGAATTGAACCAAGCTCATACCCAGAAAGACCTGGAAGGGCACTTTCGTTTCCTGCAAGCCAGTGAAACGTGGCGAAAAGCGCAACCCAGTATGGTGACCCCCGAAATGTGGGGAGGAACGAGTTGTTGTACGTTGTTCGTGTTTAACAACGTGGCCAATGGGGCAGCCGATGGAACTTTGTTGAATCCGCGTCAAAATGGGGAGCTGCGGGTAGTATTTCGGTTGGGAGCACCGATCGGTCACGTCATCAACGTGGTGTTGTACGCTGAATTTGAAAATGTGTTGGAAATCGACGGAAACAACGCGGTGATGTACAATGTGTACCAAGGAGGAGTATAAAAAGAAGTAAAAGAAGAAGAAAGAAAAAGAGCGGTGGAATGGGTAGCAGCCAGCACTGATCAATTGGAGCGTATGGCTCGTCACGATGCACGTTTCGCGCCTTTCTTTGCCGGGGTCTTTGCCAGCGATCGTTTACCGTGGCCGCCTGTCCGAGATCGACCACAAGGGTGCATTGTGAATACGGATCCGCATGATCGCCCAGGCAAGCATTGGTTGGCTGTGTGGACAGATAAGAAGGATGAGTGTGAGATCATGGACAGTTATGCGTTACCATTGGAAACATACGACAGTTTTCCATTGGAACAGTGGATTAGTCACCATTGGCCTTACATAAAGACCAACCGTCAGAGTTTCCAAGCCGTGACCAGTTGGACTTGTGGTCATTACGCCTTGATGTATTTGTGTCAGAAGAGTCAAGAAAAGACATTGTCTGATTTTTTGAGTTTATTTAGTCGTCACGATTATGTGCAAAATGACCATCGCGTCAGTAGGTGGTTTCAAAATCAACTGAAACATTTATCCATGAAATAAATAAAAATGCACCAATAAAAAACCCAAGTTGCTCTTTTTGAATCCTGTATAAAAAGGGGGGAGTTTCGTCGTGGTGGTAGTCATGATTCGCATCCCGTCTAGTCCGTTAGTGGCGGGTCCCTCCGGGTGTGGGAAGACTTGTTTTGTGACGCGCCTGTTAGAAGACCCTTCCCTGTATTCTCGACCTGTTCCCTCCGCTTTCCATTACTGTCACGGGGTGTGGCAGGAAGCCTTCTAACCACTGAAGCAACGAGGTGTCCACCTCCATGAAGGGTTGCCCACAACTGAGGATTTGGAAGTCTGGTTTGGGAAGAGCGGTCAAGGAGGAGGAGAAGTCTTGGTCTTGGACTATCTGATAGAATAAGGAGTAAAAAACAAGCGTGTGTTGGATCTCTTCACCAAAGAGTCCAATAATCGGAACATCACCGTTCTGTACTTGTGTCAAGACCATTTCTCGCAATGCTCATTATGTGATGGCTTTCAAAAACTCGTGCGATCAATTAGGGATTCGTAACTTGATGATACAAGCCTTTCCCACCCACTGGCGAGACACTCTGGACGTGTACGAAAAAGTCACGCGTCGTCCTTACGCGTACTTGATTATTGATCTTCATCCGGCCTCGGACGACCGGTATCGGTTGTTTTCGCAGCTTTTTAAAGGCGAATGATGGACATGCACTTTCACTAACGCTGAAACCTCGAAGGAGAAAAAATCATGAATTCTCCAACAACACTTTCTGAGAACATGACCCCGAAAAAGACCACCGTGTCACTGTGGGCGTCGATACCGGTTCACTCCTCCATGAATCTGAATCTGAATGTTACTGTGCTTATCATGTCGTGGACGTAGCACCTTCTCGAACGTTTGGATCGCTAATATGCTTTTTATCATCGTCAATGGTGGTGTCATCGGCGAATGTTTTACCGTTTCAAACGTCTTCAAGCTTGGTCCAATGGGTTGGCCTTGATCATTGTGGCAGCTGGTCTTTTAGTGGGACCTATATTGGAAAACAGTGTTTTGGTGGCCTGTTTTAAATAGCGGTTGTTGGCACTTTGGTCAAAGGGTGGAACGATTTTAAGAAATGGGGTTCGAAAATGCAAATGAGTCGTTTTGCTTACACGACATATGCCAAAACCTTGACCGAATTGAGAACATTGGTGAGTGGTGACCCGAAGGACGATTTGGATGACTTTTTGGTCAAGATACAAACCTTGGACGATATCGTCACTGACTTTTCACCACCCGTCCCGGACCGGTGCATCCTGGACTACAGTCAATATTACGAGTACGTCCGGATGAGCATGACCACAGATGGTATAAAAGGCAGAGGGAAGGTTACACCAAAAACTTTAGAATGCCGCGTCAACGTCGAAAGACGACCGGTCGGAGAAAAAGAAGAAGTCAAAAAGGAGCGGTGCTACCTCTGTTAGCCTTAATTGCTCCCGCTTTATCTACCGCTGGGAAAGCCGCTGCCTTAGGCGCCGTCAGTGCAGCCGCGGGGTACGGGATCAAGAAAACCATGTCCGCTGCTGAACGAAACCGAAGACATGTGTTCGGTATTAGACGATGAAACGGATTGGACGTCAACTCCCGTTTTTGAAGTCCGTCTTGAACGAATCGCAACCGTTACGACGTCGTCATTTGTTACAGCATGCCAACAGCGATCAAATCAATGCCCTCAGTGAAATCGTCTTGAATCTCTTGAGAAATCGGATTTCCCTCACCCCATCAACCCTGGCACATTTGAAACGTTATAAAAAGGTGTTACGCGACGTGGGTAAATGAAAACATTCGATCAAACGTCGCCGTGAACGGTTGATGAGTCAACGTGGGGCTGGGTTTTGGCTCGGACTGAGGAACGCGTGTCGTTGTATTTTACCATCATAGAAGGAATGATCATCGTGCCCAAGGAAGAACTGCCCGAAGTCGTGCAATGGTACAAGAGCGAATTGACGGGCAACGCTCTTTTAGAACGCGCTGGACATTTGTCCGCGCAAAAGAAACGCCTCTTGGAAGATCCCTTATTGGATGCCGATGAACCTGTTCAGAAAGTAAGACCTCTCTCTCAAGCCTTACGTACTGCCACCAAACGTTTGAGACAGTTTCCCGCGGGTGGGGTCGGGGAACCTCCAATCGAAGGTCAGGGGGAGGAAGATGACCAAGATCAAGAATTAGTGAGCAGTGCTGTCAAGAAATGGATGAAACGGATGGTCCAAAGTGTCACTCCGCGCGTTAAAACTGAACGCCAAACACCGCAAACCGGACGTCGTGCGACACTTTCGAAACCGCGTCTTCCACCTAAACCCCAAACGGTACCTAAACCCTCAAAAATACACCGACTCCTACAAGATCCATCCCCTTCGTCGCCACCCCCACCGCGAGAGACAGGCGCCCGTCCCAAAACAACTCCGAAGAAGAAGAGTTTGACCTCGGCAGCTCTAGAGGGGACTTGGAAAGGTATAAAAAGCAGTTTAACACCTCGTGCCGTCAAACGTTTGAAAGCCCCACCCGGCTGGGAAGATTGGGAACAAGGTAAAAAATTGCGTCGTGGTTTACTGAGAAGATGGTAGGTCGGAAAAGAAGGGTTTATCAACGGCCAAGACGTTCCCCTAACCAACAACAAGGAATGGGTGTGGACATTCAAAAATTGTTGAGCAAGACGGGCCGAGAATTTCATTGGTCAGGATATCAGTACATGGGACCCGGAACGCATTTGAAAAAACGATTGAAACGGGGTGATCCAGGCATCAATCGGTTGGACAAAATCGCAAGAAAACACGATATCGAATGTTCGAACGCCAAGCCGTTGAGAGACAAGCATGAAGATGATCGCAAGATGATTCGAGCCATCGAAAAACTACCAGGCGAAAGAAATGGCCCGAAATTGTCATCAAGAACATTATGAAAGCGAAAGTCCATCTCAATCTCTGAAAAAAGCGGATTTTAGTTCCAGTTATTGATCTTGGAAACACATCGACATAGCCCGCTGACCGTCAGGATCTAGGACAAAAATCAACGAAAGAAAAAACGTTTTTCTGTAACCTTTTTTGTTTAACTTAATGTCCATATAAATACAAGTCTAAGACATGTTTGTACGACTGCCGGGACCTCCACACCATTGTATCTAAGACCCAATAAAAATGTTTTTCAATCCTGCACGGCGATAAATAAATAATGAAATATTAGCCCGTGTTCAAACTTACACCGTGTCACCCTGATTGGCCAATGTTGATGTGACGTTTTATGAGAGAATTTGCGCGCGATCTATTCAGTCGAGCATTTCAATCGATATTTGTTGGTTAAAGACAAAGTTTTCTTGACCGTTACTTGACTGGAGAATCAAGGAAGCCTTTCAGACAAACGTAAGTCTTGCCGTATGTGTTTAAAGCAAGATTGTATTTTATACAATTTATTGTTGTCTGTGTTTTTATTTTTTGTCGCTCTGGTGAAAACAGACACCACGGATGTTAATTCTAGCAACAAAAATATATCTCAACTTCATTTGTCGGCGATTTTAAGTTTAGAATTTATTGTCATGTTTTAACAGTGAAAGACCAGTTCATGATCACTACGCTATTTAAATGCCATATACAGACAAAATCAGAACAAATAAAAGTCTAACGTCAAACTTTTTTCATCTGAAGAAAATTGTGTGACAAACAAAGCTAATATTTGTCGCATTGCGTTTAGCTGAGAAAATTGGCCAATCCTTATATTGTTACAGGTGCAACATGGCAAGACTCAACTTTATTTTATTTTATTAGTTGACGAAACGTTTGGCAAAAGGTTTTCATTCTCCAAAAATATTCTAAACTCATTAAAATTGCAGAGTCACCTTCCAAACTTAACAAAGTAAAGTAATATATCGAATGACGCGTTTACGTAATATTAACTGCAAATATAACTATTCGCAGCTTCGTCTGTCGATTTTCAGTTTAGATGTTATCGTCGTGTTTGAACAGTGAGTTCTGTTTTGTGTTATATAAAGGTAGCACTTATCTTTTGCATATGTAACCTGTTCTTTATAGTTTGAGCTGCAAATTGCGAGCGAATATCTATTTTATTAACCCAATATCTCAGCAACATTTAGAAGCATATTATCAAACGACATCGTGAATTCTTCAGTTTCAGTTTAATCGTGCTGTTTTTCCCCGCGGCGATAAATAAATAATTAAATATTGCCCCCAATCTTATACTATATCAAAACATTGCCCTGATTGGTCATAATAATAATAATAATAATACTTTATTTATATAGCGCTTATTCCATACTGTCCACGAGCGCTTTACAAAATTCAATAAAATTTAGTTACCAACTACTACTTTACAAATTATTAGATAAACCCATATCAAAATTAACAATATAATAATGAAATTGACTTATATCGGAAAATATTTCTAAAAATCTAAATACAGATTTGCACCTTCGTGCCATAAAATGCAGATATAAGTTAAATAGAGCTCTCTACGATTAAAAATATGTTCTTTTAAATAGCTCAGTTTTAAGGGTCTTTTTAAACCCTTCTACATTTTCCAACAACCTCAGCTCTAATGGAAGCGAGTTTCAAAGATTGGGGGCACAGACGGAAAAGGCTCTGTAGCCATACGTCTTAAGCTGGTAAGACTGGGTCTTGAGTAAAAGTTTGTTTGCTGATCTAAGGTTTCTCCCTGG
>JAOEJI010306327.1:0-11454 GCA_025448255.1 Umimayanthus chanpuru | reverse complement strand
GGTTTGTGTAAAAAATACAAATAGGACGCAAAAATGAAGCATATTCGATCCAAATAAGCAAAATTAAGGACGGACAGCAGCAAATGAAACACAAGGCAAAGTCTAAAGGCAAAGTCTAAAGCCAAGTTTTCTCAAACTCGAGGGCATGTCCTTTCTCATCCGAGAGAAACGGAAAAGGAAAGTTGGTCGGTCATCTGTTGATGAATCTGCTAACGATATGTGATGTCTCGGAGAGAGATTCGAAGCTGCCGCCTTATTTCCTTCGTTGCGGGCCCCCTAAGCAGCTGCTTTGGAGGCTAGAGAAAGTAATCTGGGCCATGAAAACTACCGGTAGCGACTTCCATCATCGGATCCACATAGTGCACCACTACGTTTTTCAACAAGATGTTCCAGGATACGTGTCTGAGAACTTTACAATGAGCAGAACAAAAATTTCTTGCATAATACGGTAAAACCTCGCGTATAAGAACTTAGATTTTTCCAAGTTAGCAGGTTCTTCTGTAAATGGTGCTTACCAGGAAATTAGGCTATAAAAGAAGTTCTTATTTTCTTAAGAAAGAAACATTGCTTACAGTCACTTGTAGTTGAATTGAGATTGTCATGTAGTATTTTTTTCAATAGTTGTTTGTTGCTGTATCATAAAAACATGTCATTTAGCTGAATGACATTTCCCCAGGAATCTGTGTCACTTTCATTAATTTGTGAAGAGCTTATCTTCCTTGACTTTACGCTTTTAGTTTTGACTATTTTGATAAAATCATGCAGAACCTGCTTTGAAATTACAGCCTATAAAGGGGTTCTTATATAAAGGGGTTCTAAATCGAAAAGTTTAGCCTAACTGGTTCTTGAATTCTAGGTTCTAATACGCGGGTTTTTGCTGTATCTGATGGATTAGGGCCACACTTAAAACAGGAGCTATGCCAAGGTATTTCTCAATCAGGGAATGGGCACACCATTCAGTATGACGAATAGGGGAATTCCCAAGGCGCAAGCAGTGTGACATACTCGCCTACTATTTATCAGAAAATAAAAATTAGGTCATTGGTAGATTCTCCAGACACTATTCTTTGGTCATGCCAAAGCCGGCAGTGATGTAGCAAAGAATATTGTAGACACCTAAGGAATCAAGCTATCAGCTACCCAAAATGGACCAAATGTTAACAAAACTATATGGAGTACTGGGCTCAATAAATAATGTACTCTTAAACGAAGGAGTCTCTGGCCCTGTGCCATTTACCCCTTTCAGCATACATGTTGTGCATAATTCCTTCCATGTTCAGGCATTTATGCATATGAGAAGGCATCTGAGAATTAGCCACAAATCTTTTCTATTGGTTGAGGAGCTCCTCTTCTAGCAGAGACGATCACATCAATGCGTTGATTGGTCTTGGGCTTGATGACGACTTCATTAGGCATGTACAATTGTAATGTGTGAAAAATGTTGTAAAAAGCGGATTTGGGGACAGAGCGTAAAACCCCTCAAACAATAAACCTCCAGATTTACGTAAATCTGGTGCATGCCCAAAATCAACGTAAATCTGGGACATCGTGAAAAATCCAGAAAATCCAAAAAATCCCCAACCCAACCACTTGTAGAAAATCTACGAAAAATCTAGAAAAAAATCACAAGTCATAGGATCCGAAACTTTGTTTCGAAGCAAACCGTCTTCGATTCCGGGGCCGTAGGTCCTAGGTTGTAGGAATTCTATAAAATTCAAGAAATCCAGAAAAATCTACAAGTCATAGGTTGTGGAAATTTTCTTGATTTCCACAAGAAAATCTACAAAAATTTCTTCACAGATTTTTTACAGATTCTTCGGATATCGCTTGGCGGGTCCTTAGGACATAGTTTATAATTGGTCTTTATAAAATCTACTAAAAATACATGGCTGAACAGGATAAATTAGTGAAAACTGTAACAGATTCTGCCGTTCTTGTTGGATTAACGGCTGGAGTAGGTTTTATAGCTAAGAAAATGTTGAAAGAAAACTTCTTAGGCGATCCATCCTCAAGCATAATGAATTATGCTAAGTTTACTGGCGTACTGGCTGGATCAGTGGCTTTAAAAACTTATCTCGAAGATCAAAAAATAATTCCTAAATTTTTTAAAAATATGGCAACTAGGCCACACACAAACAGCAGAAACTAAAGTTACTTTGTATCCGCATTTGCCTGAAGCTAAAGAAATTCAGCTATTAAATTTTTATAAGCCGACTCTGTGGTTTAAATTTAGTAGGTCGCAGGAAATTAAACAGATGGGTTCAGAAAAACTACTTCGTAAACAATCAATCGATTCGCTAAGAAGAAATTCAAAGCTACTTATTACAATCCCAGAAGGTTACTACACCTTAGAGTCCTTGCGAGAACAGTTTATAAGAGGACAATTTAATTTTCCGAAGCATAAGTTAAAGATTAAGATTTATTCTAAAGGCTACTATACCTTTTCTGAATTAACTTTTATACTAGACAAAGAGCTGTATAAACAGTTGGGTTTGCCTGAAATTATTTATAAAGATAAGATTTACTTACGATATAAAGTTTCTTCCAAACAGACCTCTGTTTTGGTTCTGCGATGCAATAAACGAAAAGCAGACGAGGAAGTTAATATCAAAACCTAAGTATAAGCATCGTACGATCTTTGGTGAGAATTTATCCGCTGTTCACATGAAGAAAACTAAGTTAGTCTTTGATAAGCCAGTTTACTCGGGAATGTGTATTCTTGATCTAAGTAAAACATTGATGTACGATTTCCTCTGTAACTACATAAGACCAAAGTTTAGCGAGATAGCGAAACTCTTATTCACAGATACAGAGTCTCTGATATATGAGATAGAGACTCATGACTTCTACAAAGATATTAGAGGTGATGTCAGAACAATGTTCGACACAAGTAATTATCCGAAAGATCATCCTTCCGGGATTGAGACAGGAGTTAACAAAAAGGTGATTGGGATGTTTAAGGATGAAGCTGGTGGAAGACACATAACAAAATTCGTAGGATTACGATCTAAACTTTATTCTTTTAAGGTGGACAAAGGAAAAGAGGAGAAGAAGAGTAAAGGAGTAAAGAACGCAGAAGTAAAGAGAAGTATAAGTTTCAAGATTACAAAGACATGCCCTTTATTCACAAGTAAAAAACAGGTGCGTAAAATGAATGTCATAAGAAGTCATAAGCATGAAGTCTTCACAGAAACTGTCAATAAGATAGCTGTTAGTAGTGAAGACGACAAAAGAATAATTCGTGAAGATGGTATTCACACCTTCAGTCTAGGTCGTTTCAGAACAGAATTTGGTGGTAACTATGTATCCTCAGAAACACCTTGAGGCTCTTCACGGACAAATCCCCGTCTTGGCGCACGTTCTGACAAGTAATATAACACAGGTTCTTAGGCTGAAACAACACTTCGTGACAAATCATATGTTTCCAGACTCCATATCGAATCTGTTGCACTACGTTTTTCACCACCTTCACCTTCTCCAGGGCCCGGTTGTTCAAATCCCGATTAGTGCTAATCCTGGGTTAACTCTATTTAGGTTTTGTTAAGAGTTAATCCAGGATTAGTAATAATCGGGCCTTGAACAACCGGGTCCAGAAGCATAACGATATCTAGCTTCTAAACCGGGTGGTAATCTAACTTCATCCAATTCAACTGTTCGCTTGTAACTAGGACTAGACTGTTTGATTTCTCTTGACTCTTTCCCAGGACGCAAGGCGTCCCAGGTCTCCGACGCAGTTATTTTCACAGATTCACTATTCATCGCATTAAGAACAGAAGGTAGCGTTTTGACCCACTTGGTTGATCGGTCTTCAGAAATCATTTTTTGTGCGTAATGATGAGAAAATAATCTTTCAGCTAAAGTTTGATTTGCTCTTTCGACGAAAGCTTGAGCTCTGTGATTTCCAACTTCACTTCGTTGAAACTTAATTTTATGCTTATTTATCAGACTTAGTAGATTTCCCATGAATTCTTTTCCAGGATCAACCATCAAAACATATGGCCACTTATTTTTCGTGAATAAATCTTTTCAAACGCTTTCGCTACTTTTTCGGATTCTTTGGAGGTTAATGCATCTGCATCCTTATATCTCGTAGCCATGTCCACTACAACTAATACATATTTGAAAGTCCTCCTTCTAACTGTGCCATTAGGTAAAAACAGTAGATTTGCTTGATGAATCTTGTTTTGTTTGTTTACTCTCCAGTGAGGTTTTGGAATATATTTAGGTACAGGCAGATAAATTTGCCACAATGCCTGCTTTTCAAGCCATCTTCTTGCCACATCTTCATTAACTTTAGCTGTAGCTGAATATCCTTTCCAGTAGCCATCTGTACTGTAATATATCTCTGAAAGATCATTCTGCATATTTTTGTTTATTCTTCTAAAATAACAATGTCGGCAATCTCAGAAAAGTTAAATCCAAATATAATTCTACGAGAATCGTTTGGTTTGAAAACAGAATCAACATCAAACCGAATCACATTAAATCCATTATCTGCAAATCCAGGTAAAAGTTATACTTGAATATTCCGAAACTGTCAGAGAATAAAGTTATTGTACCGGGGAGTCTTTATGTGAGATTTGATTTAAACGTCGAAGGTCATGCGAATAATACACTCGTAAATAAAGTCTCAGAGTGACGTTTGGAGGTGAAACACTGCAAGACACAGCTCGATATGATCTGCTTAAGACGTATGAAGATTTGTTCTCACCTCGAGAAGATAAATTAAGACAGGGAATCTCATCTGAAAACATGAGAAAACTTGGCACAAATGCAGGAGACAAGGATACTTCAGACGCAAAGGATGTAACTTTAGCAGCAACTCACAACTTTAAATACTGCATTCCACTAGATCATCCAATTTTAAATGATCATGGTGTATTCTATCCTATGGCTTTATCTCACTCACTATGTTTTGAGATTACTTTTGCTCCTGTTGCGGATGTAGTTGTTTATTCAGATCAGACTAAGCCTGCAAACGATAAAATCACTAATATGGAGCTTGAATATCAATCTGTTTCTAGTGAATATCTCGCTAATCAAGCAGCTGGAGAACATCAAGTAAGAAGAGGATTCTTATATGAGAATATCATTCTACACAAGACTTTCAATATTTCGAAAGATGGTGATAGTGTTATTAACGAGCACATAAACATTCCAAGAAGATCAATTACAGGAATACCATGTCTTTTCACAGAGAACTTTGTTGCAGGAGAACGATATTCAGAAAAGTTTGTAAACCGAGATATTACTTCAGTAAACTTTAACATTGATGGAATGCCAAATAAGTTGTATTCGAATGGCATGGTTCCGACTGATTTTTGGGAATCTCTGAAGAAGAGATTTGATGTTAAAGATGCACAAGTAAAGGAAACCGACCTTTACGCTGACAATAAGTTTGCGTTGTGGATTGATTTAAGAACTCGACAACAGACATAAAGACTCCAGACAACACTATCCATGGAGGAGGGCTGCTTCTGAACAACACTCGTGATGGGAGTGAAGATTGAAATTAAGCGTAAAGTTGGTGGATCAGGAAATATAACTTGTCATATGTTTGTAGTGGCAGACGCAATAATGGAAATCATGAAATCAAACCTTGTAAAAATCAAATACTAGGCCGAAGTCCCCGGGACGCTTTACGTCCTAGACTGAAAACGCTTCGCTTAGAAAAAAAGTTTCGGATCCAAATAAAATCATGGATGAATTAGCTGACAAAACACCATTCCACTGCATAACTACAGCTCCGACAAACGGTGGACAGACACGATATCTAATTGACAAGTTGCGTGGATCATTTCGAAATGTGTTAAGTATACTGTATTGATTTGTCCAACTTTCGACAAGAACAAACATATTGCAACTTCGCAAATGTGATAGTTCTCATGCAAGCTGCAGGCAATCAAGATGAAATTAATGAATTATTAGATTGCTGCATTACGTTATCTTCTGGATAGTTCTTGATGACGGTGCTGTTTCCCAAGATCTTAAAAGATCTTGGGAAACAGCACCGTCAAGATTTATCCAGAAGATAACGTAATGCAGCGATTAAAAGAAGCGATTAAATAAATTCATAGAACTAGCATTTTCTGGCAGACATTTCGGAATTAGTTTATAGGTTCTCACTCAACAACTGACCTCAATAGCAAAGCCTTTTCGTGATGTTGCACATGTGTAGTAGCTTTTCATAACCCCAGCCACGTCGGAACAAAAACTCTGACGATTATGGGGGAGATTTGGATCTAGATTCAAGAAAGAAGCTTGTTGAAATATTAAAATCAGAGCAGTACTCAAGATTATGCTTCTGCTTAAGACCCGTTTAAATGTTACTTGGAGATTCCGGCAACTTTAGTTCAGACGTGAAACACAAATCTAAGTTCGATGAATTTAAATTTGAAACAAGCCTAATCATTTTCTTCATCAGAATCTATTGGAATTAGGTTACTTTCTGGTTTTTCTGTTTCTTCTTTCTTAAGAACTAGTACTTCTTTCGCAAACAGTGTAATAGTCGTTGCGTTTTTCCCCGAGAATACACTACTGATCATGAATAACTTGCTATTTGTAACATACTGTTAATACAGGACCTCGCTGAAAATCACACTGTGAGTGAGCATCCTGTTATAAATATTGTTATAAATAAATATAGTAAGATTTTTCCAGTGAAAGGAACACCAACTAATTTTGATGGATCCTTTATAAGTTTCTTTTTACGACTCTACTTCATAGAAAGTATCTGTTATTTTTCCTTTGTCGTCTGTGTAGAGTTTAGGATAAACTTTTCGATTTATTTCTCCCTTTATCAGATTCACTCTTTAAACATGCTTCTTTGTTTATTTTTTCCTCAATTGATTCAAAGCATGATTCACTAGTTTCATTCACATCAAGACCAATGCTGAAATCTTAAGTTTACCTTTCATTAGTAATTCGAATGGACCTTGATCATAAAAAATTGGAATTCCGCTGTATTTGAATCTCTTTTTTGATCTCTTCTGTTCTTCCTAGCCGAGTGAGATTTGGCTTGATTTGAATTTTTGGATAGTGATATAGGACATTTTATATAGAATTACAAAAACAAAACATTTTTTCTGAAAAAAGTCCTATTGAAGGATCCGCAAAGCGGTATCCGAAGAATCTGTGGATAATCTGTGAAGAATTTTTTGTGGATTTTCTTGTGGAAATCCACAAAATGTCCACAACCTATGACTTGTAGATTTTCTGGATTTCTTGGATTTTATAGAATTCCTACAACCTAGGACCTACGGTCCCCGGATCGAAGACGCTTTGCTTCGAAACACAGTTTCGGATCCTATGACTTGTGATTTTTTTTTACATTTTTTGTAGATAGTCTATAAGTCGTGGGTTGGGGAATTTTTGGACTTTCTGGGTTTTTCATGATATCCCAGATTTACGTTGGTCTTCGGCGTGCGTCAGATTTACGTAAATCTGGAGGTTTCTTGTTTTGAGGAGTTTTACGCTCTGTCCCAAAATCCGCTTTTTACAACTACTTGTGAGCTGTTGCAACGGATGTCGTTTCGTCAAAAGCCAAGTCCTCAAAGACAAAGTCGAAAAGCACCTGTTTGGAGTAGAGTATACAAAGACAGATAACCAGCTGCCCATTTTACAGATGGAGGTGGGAGAAAAAACTCGCTGTCTTAACTGATCTATCCATTAACCAACGCAAGATAACTCTTCAAGGTACGAAACAGTTCTATGTGGACACCACAAGGTATCTCATTGGACACTTACCAGTAGACAACAATCTTCTAGGAGATATCCACGTCTTAGAAAGTGACCATGGTGCGCAGGCTATTCAGAGGTTTGCGGTCAATATGCCAACAATATCATATCGGAGGAAGAAGTTTTTTGGTAGGTGTACCAGGCGGAGGATATTGACAGTACAACACAAAGTTCATCACTATTGGGCAACTGTTTTCCAAGAGAAACTCGAGCCTGCAAGGTAATTTAAGTATTCTTTTCTTCATAACCTCGTGAAAAGGCGTTTCACTCTAGCTCACGGCAATGCGGATGTAGGGCGAAGTCTTTCTGCAAACAAGAAGACAGTAACTCCAGAAAGAGTTGCTCTTGGTGGTGTGACCATAAATGATCTACGAGGTATGTGGGGTCAGATCACAAATTGGCTACTTCGAGCAACAAGAGAGGTACACAGAGTTTATGTCAAAATGGTTTCTGATGAAAAAAAACTGGCAAAAATCTGAAAACAAACAGCAAAAAAGCAGAAAAACAGAGGGATACCGAGAAAAAGCGAGAAAAGAAGCTGCGAAGTTATGCAAAAGCAGATTAAATTTCCCTTTAGACAGAAAGAATTGGAAAAGTCAGAAAAGGAGGAAAGTCAGCTGCAAACAACCAAAGTCCTCTAGGAAGAGGCTAGTGACAGGATTTCTGAGGCACTGAAGATCAGAAACTTCAGCGAGGATGTTGTGGCTCAACGGTTACTAGAAGTTGCTAAGAAGAAGATGGAGCATGTGATGAAAGAAACCCAAGAGCGCTCACGTAAGAGGACAGAACTGCATAAGAACAAAGAGACTTCTGGAAACATGTTCCAAGTGTCTGCCTAGAAGAGGAAACCATAAAGATTTGAACGGTGTGTTGGAATATCTACATCAGTCTAACCTTGACCTTCACACGCAGTTAGATACCAAAGTTCCATGTTCAAAGCACGTGTCATTTATTCAGATGTCTTGAGAATAAGTATGATGATATTTAAAGTTAATTTGTCTCTTTTGGCTTGAAAGAATACGGGAAAGTTAACGTTTTGTTAAATTAGGCATTCTTGAGTCATGGTTAGGAACGAGTGTGAGAGGAATAGAAGAGGCCTTTCTTTGTATTCTATTTAACTTTACTTTTTAAGGAAAATTGTATTAAAACTAATGCCTTGTATACCTGTTGCACATGCTTGCCGGAAGGTTAATTAGTTATTACCATCCCGAACTTTATATTTCTTACATTATAGATTTGTTTTTCAGATATTTTAATAAAAGCGCTATTGAGTTTTTAAGAACTAGCACTATACAAGTTAAAGACATTGTTTTTGATCATCTACCCCATATTAGCCTGTTTTTTTTCAAAATTTCCCTATATATGTATCCATATACTTATAAAGGTCACTTGAAGCCTTGTTTCTATTCCTGCCATTTGCCATTTCACAACTAGTTTAATTTCACCTATGACCAGTCAGTCTACTAAGGCGATCTTAACCCGATAATCTACTCGTTTGATAGCTGCATAATGCCTCTGCAACTATCACAGTTTCCCAGATCACATCTCGGCCAAAACGTGCGGTATGTCTGGTTATTCTACGTTTAACGTCTCCACACAAACTCTATCGGCACCAGTAGCTTTTCTATTTTCAACCTCTTCAATGCTCTATAAAATTTCCCTAACAAAGGAGGGTCACTCCTGTAAAGCTCACGTCTTCTTCAGCTCTAGGAAAGACTAGCAGTGCTTAAAATTCGTATAATGCTCTTTACATCAGCCTTTTTATTGTTTCACTGGCTATAATTTTGCCCTTGGTATCCTCAAGTGGTCTCTTGATATTGTAAAAACCATCCGACAGTGTCTTTGTAATCTTACATGCAAAATGATCTCTAGTTGCTGGCTTATCGATGAAATCCTTATCTTTCCCAACCATTTACTTCACCTCTATCCAATTAACTCAATTGCGATGATTGTAATTTAGCACCACTGTTCCTTGAACCAGAACATTTATGATAACCATACCATGCTTTGACATCACGTAAATATCTCTACCACTTCTGATTGAGAATGGCAGTTTAACCGAGTGGAGTGCAATTTGGTCTGAAATCATATGCGTGATTTCAAATCGATAAATAGCTGTTTCAGAATTTCTTGCTTGGTGATTGGTTGTTCGAAACAGTGCGATTACAGATTCAAAGCAGTCAGACTAAATATATAAAGACTACTGTTGGGAACCAATCAGATTGGAGGAGTCGCCAGTGATTTCAAAATGGACATAAGTAGTAGTACCTTTAACCATACGTTTCGTTCCAGAAAGAGCGGAATACCTCCAAAGGTAACCCCTTTGTTCCGGAAAATTGCTAATGGAATAATGTCTTCCATCTGTTATTCCAACCGGTTGAACTAGAAAAAAAAACTAGTAAAAACTACACACATAGACGACTGTTTTAAAAATGTTTATTTTAAGAAAGCCGGCTTAAAGTAGTGGCACAGCATTCACAGATGTTCTCCATATATTTACCAACTGCAAACACAACTCTCGAACACTTCAACGATAAGATCACTAAAATAAAATATCAATCCCGCATTATAAATGACGGCAATCAGTGAACTGAAAAAAGGACTAAATTATACGGCAAACTGGGCTAAAACGTGGCGGATCAATCCAGGTTTATGGGAGACTGACATTATTCGCAGAGTTGTGTCTCGTACTGAGCTAAGTTCTTGAGTCAACAACCTGTAAGAAACAAAGAAAACATGTAAATTCGGCGTTTTAGTTTTCTTGGTCTGTTTGTATATTTTGAACAATTATTATTCTTACATAAATATATTTTACCTGATTCGCAACCTATACTTGCTAATTGGTTGTGAGTGTATATGTAAGTGTGTGCATGCGCGTGTGTGTGTGTGTGACATGAAAGGCAAGCAATACCGTATATATGAGCCAAAGCATTGTGAGCATTGAAAGCAAAAAGAACCAAGCATTATGGCTATATTTAACAATTATTCCACGAACGCGCGTTGGATATGAGCTTTTAGACAGCGGACGAGGTGCGGTGCACCGAGTCGGCAATCATAAGCTCATACCCACACAGGAGACCCAGGCTCAAAGTGAGTAAATCAAGTAGCCTGATACGTCCTTGCGAAATCGAATTTTTAAGAGACTTTGTATGGAAATTTCGTTTCTGGCCGATATCTCTGTAACTACTAAATCAAATAAACTCTGACTTGCCTGAAGTGTTGTATGTGTCGTTGTTGTTCCCTGGTAGAAATTTGAAGACATTTCGACGATTTTTAGATCCTCATTTCTCCCCCACCAAATGAAAGGGAAAGGAAGGAAAGACGATCGGCTGGACGAGTTTGACCCACACTCGCTCATCGCAGGATTTTCCATTCTAAATCGGGTCCCCTCGCTTTAACACTCCCTGAGGTAAAAAGGCAGATGAATTTGCCTAAAGTTCAACCGAAAACATCGGGCAAAGCTTGTCCTGTTGAGGCCAAAATCCAGACGGAAGATCGAATAAGCATCCATTGTGAAGCTGTTCAAATGCTCGGCATTTATCTTCAGGACGCTGAAGAAACCGTTACTGCGCGGCTGGCCTGGACACTAGTCACGGGACAAACAAAATACGTCCGAGTGGGGAGACCCAGATGTGCCGGAAAAGAAACTAGCCTCCCCGCCCCGGGTTGGCAAATAAATAACTCATTGTTTTCTTCGCAACAAGCAGTCAATGGGAT
>JAOEJI010306326.1:0-18718 GCA_025448255.1 Umimayanthus chanpuru | reverse complement strand
GACATGCTTTAGGACACCCCTTTCCTGTTGACGTAGTTTAACTAGTTGGCTTTTAAAGTTACATGTTTTACCACCCTTGGCATAATTTATGTGTGAGTGAGGGGGGGAGGGGCGCTTGCTTTCAGAATTCTAGATCTGGGATAAGTTAAAGTGTTGATGTTTTGATTCATGTTTTTGTGATGGAAACACACACTGAAGGATTTTTATCTCTGGGTCAAAGCTTAGAGCTTCTTGTTTAGCTTACAGTTTGGATGTTTTGATTGTTAATCTGACAGAGCCACATCCATCACTGAGGATCAAGCTCGTGATGCGCTACTCAACTTTGTTGGTGAACATTGTTGCTATGGCAAAGGAGCTGCAAGGGATATGGAGTTTACTGGAATTCAGCCTTCCAGTGCATACCATGTGAGTACAAGATTGTAGAATCTGGTAGTGTGCATCTGTTTCTGCTGGCTCTATGTGAGCGGTTTCAAATTACTGTATTTATTAAAAGTAAGTACCGTATTTACCCGTGTATAATGCGCACTTTTTTCTCACAAATTTTGCCTCTAAAATCGAGATGCGCACTATACACGGAACCTTTTGTTTTCATATGAGGTAATTTGCATAACAACACAAAAAATGCAAAGTTGAACAACTCCCAATTTTATGCAACCAGTAAAAATAAATTAGGACAAAAAGTCTGTCTAGCTTTGTACATTACTTCAGTCCACGTCCGTCAGTGGCATCAGTCATGCAACTTGTTTCACGATTGAAAATCTGTTGCATTTTCTCGAGTATTCCGATGACAAAGTAAATTCCATGAAGAATTTTCCTTTAGGCTTTGTAAAAGTACGATCCACTCACTTATTCTTTGGATTTTTGAACAAATGTGGAAAGATTTGAAAGAGAAAAGATGGTAAATTCTCGTTTCCATATCTCAAAATGCCCTCGACCGAGGAAACCTGGGAACTAGTTCCGAATGTTTCATTCATTGCTGCGATAATCTTGTCACGTGGCCAGCAAGTCTAGTTCCAGGACTCCTCGTTCATAAAAATGTTACAGGCGTTCTGAAAATGGATCACGTTCGATCAGGCAGCAGCAAAACAGCAGAAGAAAACGAAAAAAACATCATAAAACTTGATGTATCACTGAACAGACAGAACATTAAATGATTTGCATCAACTCCTGTAACTGATTTTCGTGCAGGTAGAGCTAGATTTGCATTTCTGCTGAATTTTTCCAGAAAATTAGCTTTCATCAAGAATGACGTTGAAACACTTTTTTTCTGAAAACAGGCTTCAAAATAGGGGTGCGCATTATACACGGGCGCGCATTATACACGGGTAAATACGGTAGCTCCGTGGTTCCTGTATCTGAGTCAGTGGAAAATCCTAATTTCTACAAAACACCAAATGAAATATGAACTTGCATTTAGCCTAATTCCCAGGGGCCCCAATCAGACATTTCAGTGAGAGGGGGAGGGGAGGGGGGGTCTGACAGAGGTTTATATCTGATACCCAATTGCAAAAAAATCCCAACTTCAGAATTTGTCGACCCCAAAAAATCACTACAGTTTTAGCATACCCAAAAATATCCCACACCAACAGTAAATTGCACTGGTTACTGCTGATTATTTGAGCTGATGAAAAGTACAATACCTAAAAAAATCCCTGCATTTTATTTCGTGACCCAAAAAAATCCTCACATCTTTCATAGACCCAAAAAAAATCCCTTTTGGCCGAAATTTCAGACCCGAAAAATCCCTCGGACCCCCCCCCCCCATCAGTAAAATATGTGAATGGGGTCCCTGGGGCCTAATTTTTTAACACATAGCAAAAATACCAGGGGTTCACATTTGTACTCAGTTAAATTATGACTTGTAAAATAGGAAAGTTGAATATACCTATTAATATGACAATGATGTCACTGTTCAATTACAACCATGCCACAGGGAAAATGTATGGCTCAAACTGAAAATTCCTGGGGTAATGAAGAAGGAGGGGGCAGGGTGGGGTTATAATGATCTTGGAAGATTCATCTGTGGTAGGAGTACATACAGTATAAAATTTTCTGTATTACAAGTTCTAATTGCAATATATTAAAACAAGGACTGGAAAGTGTGTTTGTGACCTTGTCGAGTTGCGAACTTGTTGAAGTACAAACTGGATGAGAGTGCTGTGTTGATTAGCTGATCATGACAAGTTGTTGTATTGCCACTAAACAACAAGCTGCAAAGCAATCTTCCCTGATATATGAGTTAGGCCTAATTCTTTTACAAAGGCTAGATTCAGTGGCATCAATAAATTATAAACACATATTGGAATGTCACTTTAACCCTTTCAGTCTTTGGTCACATTCCATTTGTCCATTCTGGCTGGCCAAAAAGAACTGATTCTGGCCAGTTTAAATAGAAAGGTCCAAGGCGTGCACGAGTACATTTTTCCCACCACAACTCTCCAAATTCCTGTGCTTTGGCCAACGAGAGCAAGATAACTGAGCAGTTCTGATACATGAGCAGGGCCATTCTGGCCAGAACCAGTTCTGTGAACTTGCATGTTTCATTTAACAACTGAGTGGTTGGGCTGGCCATACAGGACAACCAGTTTATGAACATCTACAGTCATATACCTTGACTTCTCTTTACAATGTCACATATTTTGTTGTGAGAATAAAGGGAATGATTGCAAGCATACTACAAACTATCCATGATATGAAAAGCAAAATTCTCCCAAACTGTTTTTTTTAAATGAAAGCATGGATACCATTTACAAATATATAGGCAAATTTAGCAACACATCATTTGTCATGTTGTAAACAATTCATCAATATTTTGCGGTATTTTAGGAGGATTGACCTGAAACAGTACAACAGTCAAAGTTACACCCCCAATCCAAATGCACCAGGCTGCACTCTCAAATCCCCAATGAGTACTTTGTACATAAAACACAATGTTTATCACCAATCCAAATGCATCTGTTTGCCCTCTCCAATCTCCAATCCAGTAAGTACTTTTTACATGTAACACAATCTTTATACTTAAAACTTACCAGTAACTAGCACGAGAGGTGGTTTTATGACATCAATGTTCTCAGAGCAAAATATCTTTAGGTCTACAGCCCTTTCTGGTGCACGATATTTGCTTATATGGATATCGGTTATCTGAAATAAGAGTTTTAATTAAAGGATATTTAAATTTAATTTATAACTTGCATTAGCATGTGCCATACCTGTCAACATTTGGAAATCAGAAATCATGACACTTTCATCATAAATGCTCCAATACCCCTCCCCCCCATATATATAGACCAAAGCTCTCTATCAAGCTGGCTCATTGGACGCAGAAAACCTGGGGAAGTGGAAGAGCAATTCATATGTACGGTTCGGATCAGTAAAGGAAATTTCTTCTCGATTTGCAGATAAAAATTGTAGTTTGTAAACTATAAAAATTATATTTAGCTAGCTAACTAGTTTATTAGTACTATTCAGGTTATTTCAGCTACGTACATGTAGCTGGTACAAAATTAACTTTTTCTTTAATATTAATTAATGTAATTTTAAAATTGTAGTTCTATGTACCAAATAAATTATTGTCATTGTCATTGTCAGAGAAAAGACCTGGAAAATACTGATTTATGTCTTTAAAAACATTACTTTAAGAACAATTTATTATTAATTTTAATATTTACTGGCTGAAATTTTGAAAAATTGGGACGTTACAATTTTTGATTTTTAGGTTTCGAAAGTCAAAAATCTGGACTGTCCTGATAAAATTGGGATGGTTGGCAGGTATGATAAACAAATTTGGTGACACTGACATTTCAAGCAATCTGATTTGTTCGCTATTACTGGCTAATGAACAATGCCCACCTATCCCAGGAGTTGGATAATTTGAGGAGTGAAACAATGGCTGGTGTGAACTAGCTCTTGTTTTGTGACTAAACTGAAAATTGTTGCTTTCTTTTCTTGAACATGTTGTCACCAAGTTTGTATATTCTAATACAATTATTCACAAGTTTCAATCTCATTAAATAGCACTAAATTGCTTTTAGAATATGTAGATATTCACCTCCATGTGTCACATGTTGGTGAATTTTCAGCCATTATTCAGTTTAATTTCAGAGTTCTAATAAATGTTGTTATTATTATTATTATTATTATTATTATTATTATTATTATTATTATTATTTAAAACAAATGTATGCAACCTCAATCTAGCCGTCTTGCAAGTTCAAAAGTTGGTATTAGTTGCATTAAGGGATTGAAGTAGGGCAAGACTGAATGTAAACAAAGTTTTTCATTGCTTGAAAAGTCACAGAACAAGGCTCATGCAATCAAATTTTAAGCAATGTCATCCTACATATGTATATCAATCAAAAGAATCAATCGATTGATAAATTCATCTAACATGGCATTTTTGCAGTCAAAACCCAAGTTTCTTACTTATTTCAATGACAATCCTGTGACATAACAGTGAATCAGGGCATATAATATAAACACTTTGAAACTGAAGGTAATGCTGGCATTATTGATTAAAATTTAATGGATGCAATGTTTACAAAATTTTTAAGATTTATAATTATATGTGCTTTTATGCTACCAGTCTTGTTTTAGTTGTCTTTGGTTCTCAATCAACTTTTCTCAGTGCTTTCAAAATAAAACATACAGCATTCTTACACCAAGTTCAAACGCTTGGAAACTTTGAAATCTCATCAATAGTTTCACATCTTCAGATCTTGAAAAAATTAATGACTCACCTGTTGAAAATTGAATCTGAGTAACTATATAGTATATTTCACAGTGCCTCTAGAATGTTTAATAGAATACATTTCTAGTTAACTGCGTCTATTTTTAACATTTTCTTAAATAGACATTGAATTTGTAATTTATATAATTATATCATCTAGAGGACTCTCCATTCTCCACAGGTCTAAAATAACAAATTCCAGCTCTGTACTGTGTACACACTTTATTCTTTAATACTCTGCTACTGTCTACTGATTGCAATTTTTCAGAGGTTATCCAACGAAATTAAAAACATATATACGATGTCAAAATTTTGCATGTTGTTAGTTGTCAATTTATATCAGTTTGTCACTTGTGTTAGCTTGTGTTGTGTGTTTATTGCATAAAACATAAGGCCATTGTTTTGGTTCATGTTTGCTTGTAGAATGGCGTCCGTTTCTGTGGTTCTAGGTGATGAAATTGTTATATTCGGAGTATAAACAAGGCAAATCTAAGAGGCAATTTTATATATAAAAGCGATCAAAGGATCTAGCCAAGTACGTGTAACGTGGAACGCGGGCATTAACTTGTCACATGACTGTGTACCACAGCACCGAAACTGACTTACCTGAACAAACCAGAAAATATTGTCCATTTTCTCCCCAGGAAACGGCGGCGAATTTGTATATTGGTGCGGTTTGAGAGTTCCTCCATGACCCCCATAATAATCCAGCAGTACAGCAACTAGCCAAGATGTTAGTAAGATCAACACTAAAGCGCAAAACGAAATTACCGCTTGTACACTGCCGGCCATCTTTTACAGATGTTTATTGAAAAAGTGGACATTGACCTTGAAAACTTCCGGTTGACTCGTTTGCATGTCCGTGTAGCCCGCTGACCAGTAAAACCGTACCGAATTTTCCGGCAAGCTTCAGTCCCTGGTTGTACATTACACGTGAGGAAAAAATACTTTGAGTACATAAATTTGTCATTTGTTGTTCAACTGTTGGAAGAAAATGAAGAACTTGACATCAGCATTTTAACATTTGCAAATGCTGCAAAATTATAGCACAAGGTGAGTGCACTGTACGACACTGACCGATTTAATAGAAGTTTATAATTTATAGCCTGGGAGACCCATTCGTCATTTATACTCCGTTAGATTTCTGATTTGTTTTGTGATTTTCCTTGAGTTATTTACTCATTTAGAGTTAGACTTAAAATATGTTGATAGATCTGTTGTATCTATAGCTAAAATTGGGACAAGGTATATTGTGTTTGTATTTACTCTTGTGAAAAAAGTGACTGAGTGCAGTAAAAAACGATTTTATTAGGTAATTATTCATTTATTAAGTATCGCCAAAGCAACTGCATGTCGTTAACTGGAATCTGACACGTTTACATGATCAAATGCATATACATGTATCAGAGGAAGTTAGGTGAATCTCTTCCAATTTTCGAGGCTAGATTTGTATTTTGGCTTCATCTGAGTGTGATACCAAGGAAGCAGATTCTACAGACTACAGGTAGATATAGTATTTTGGGTATTAACGCTTGCAACCATCGATCAGCATGGGTATAATTTCTACTTGTATCCAGAACACTCGATTACAAAATTTGTTCAGGAAACGTGTGCAGTATTTTGTTTTATAAAAATTATTTGAATAAATGGCATTTTAGAGGATACCAATATTGCAAAGGTTCAAGATTCCAAGATTTCTTCAAGTAAGAAATTTGCCAAAACTTGAAAAAGTTTGACCCCCAGGAAATTTTTAAAATCTAGAGGCATTGAAAATTCCATTTCTTGTGTTCTAATACAACAATTTTCGTCAAAAATCTTTGGTGATTTGATCGCAACTTTTGCATTTCGGCATAAAATATCTTGATTTTATTTGATAATTCTTGCAGTTTTTCAGGACATCAGAGTTAAGTATTCTGCATTTTGTTTTCTTTAATGAGAATTTGACAAAAATTCAACACAAAAATTCAACAACACAAGTCAAAATCTGGACTTTTCCTATCCCGATCACATATTGGTCAGGATTCTGGATTTTTAAGCAAAATCTGAATGGTTGGACAGTCTGCAATGCTGTGGCTAGAGATAGATTAGATGCCTATAATTGATTTGCTTGATGACTGTTAACTGTACATTTTTCTCTTTTGCAGGTTATACTCATTGGAATAAGAATGGCTGCTGGAGTTACATAGTAAAGACAATACACAAGCAACTAAATATTATATATACACTGTATTTGGCTGCAATCAAGTTAAAATGATATCTAAAATATCCACACTTGTCAAGACTGAATTCAACAGGCCATGTATTCTGATTCTGGTTCTTCTACAAGTCACAGTCTGTCTTTGCTTGTATGAACTATACAACTATCATCTTATTTTTGTGAACATCGAACCATTTGAATATACCGTCAACAAAGATAGACACTTCCACATACACAGAAAACTGCATCTTGACTGGGGACACTTGAACTACCTTAATCCACGTAACTCCTATGTTGCTTGGCGACAAGTAAAGCATCGAGACCTGCCTCCGCTAGAGAGCCAACATGACAAGTGGATTGTTGTTGCCACATCAACAGGGCCAACAGAGGCTGTAAAGTCCTTGACTGTAGTCAAAGGGTGGAAAGTGGTAGTTGTGGGTAATACACACACCCCTCCTGACTGGAGGTATGTCCTTCTTATATATTTACTCAAAACTGTACTGTACAAAGTGGTTCAGTTAGCATTGTTCTACCTAAAAGTTCAGGAAAGCAATAAGTTCAAAGTTCCAGACTTGAGGTGAAGTAATATAGGTTGCTGCTGAGGCTTCTTGCACCATGACCCTGTTTTCAAAATATATCTCACAATTTTGAATTTGGTAAATAAAAGTAGCAGCTAGTTACAATGTTTATATCCCTGGAAGGATACCGTAAGGGGCAAAAAGTTTTTTATATTTTACTGTAGTAGAAGCCACACTCAATAACAACTTGCAAGCCCTTTTATACACTCATATCTTTCAAGCAAGAATGAAACCAAAAATATTGGATGAATTCTGGAAGGGAAAGTTGTGGCTATAAGTCACCGAAAGGTGTATTTGGCAAAACTTTTTATTTCTTTCAACTACACTGTGGTCTATAGATAGCCAGAGTTTAGCTTTGGCTAATTTGGCTGATTCCCCTTGCAGCTATTTCTTCGCCGCTTCGTTTTTTCACCCTTCCCTGCCAACTAGAATGCCAAAAGTAGTCTATAAAAAAATAGTTGATCAACTGGTACATCATAAATGGGAGTGTCATTTACCCCAAAGTGGTCTGGTTTTACTGTAGGCTTTTTTAGTCCAAGTATTGTTTTGCTCTCTATATATTTGTTTTGTACATGTATGGATATTAGATATAATTTGTATTTTATGGTTAAATTACGTTCAAACAGATAAATTCTATTCCTTGCTTTTTCAGCTATGACAACTGCATTTTTCTTGACATTGAACGGCAAAAGTCACTGGAATTTGAAACAACGAAGCTTCTACCTGTTGACCATTACAGCAGGAAAAACATTGGGTATCTTTACGCTATTCAGCATGGTGCCAAGTTTATATATGATACAGATGACACTGTTGTTCTCCGAACTCGTCATGCCAACTTGAGTTTTCATCTTGAGCCTAGTGAGTTATTCATGATGTATGACACTGCAGCTTTGACTGTTAATCCATGCGCACACTTTGGACAGAAAACTCTGTGGCTTCGTGGTCTTCCTCTGGAGTCAGTTCATGAAAACCTACCAAGCAAGCTTGTCCAGTGCGGAAATGTGTTGCCTCCAATGCAACAAGCACTGATAAATGGTTTTACTGATGTGGACGCAGTTTTTAGCCTAACCAGAAAAGAACAAGTTAATTCGGATATTAAGTTTGCCTCTAGTTCTAAACATGTGATACTGCCAAATGGAACATTTGCACCCTCAAACTCTCAGAGCACATTATTTCATTACAATGCTATCTGGGGCATGTTGTTACCAGTAAGCATGTCTCACAGTGTGGGTGATATTTGGAGGGGATACATCACTCAAAGGCTTTTATGGCAATTTGGTGGAAGTCTTGCATTCCTTCCACCAAACTCTTTTAAACGAAGGAAATCTAGAAAACTGAGTCAGCAACTTAGGGATGAAAAACCACTCTACTATGATGCTGTAGATCTAATCAGCTTTTTACAGAAGTGGCAGTCTACAAAGACAAATTTGTTTGATCAAGCTCTTGATTTGAGTATAGAACTTGCAAAAAAGAGATTATTGGATGTTCGTGATGCTCATCTGATGGAGGCCTGGTTACATGACTTGGTTAGTGTTGGTTATGTTGCCCCAAATGTTACAGTGGCAAAAAAGACCTGTTGAAACTTGGCCACATTCATACAATAGCTGTTATTGAGTAAATTTAGTGTCATGATAGGTATTAAAACTAAAGGTATAACTACCTGGTGACATGGTTGACACTTTAATAAAGTTGGTTGTATATACTTTTGGGCTTTGAACAACTTGGCCCAAGCCTTTGGGCAAAAGTTCATTGTTCTAAAGTTTGGGGCAACTTTAACCTCACAGTGTTTTTAAAAGTTGTTCTTATTTCTAGAACCAATTGAATAAAGCTGTGGAACAAAACTCCAAAGAATCCAAAACCTCATCACAAATCATTTCAGAAATATTGAACAATCGTAACAAGACGTATTAATGTATTAGCATTTAGCCCATTCAATAGACTCCTAGTTCAATATATAAAAATATTGATTAAAGTATATAGCGCTTACTAGACGAAAATGTCAGAACTTTACTTGAAAACATTCAGATGGACTCCATATTTCTAAACCAGTCAGAAGTGAGGTTGTTGGTTTGTTAATGTTTTAAGGCAGTTTGAGCTGCATTGTTTTGATTTTAAGACAAAAAGGCCACGTACTGGATGGCAACGGGAGGAAACTATCGGTTCACATAAAAGTAATTCTTCTCCTTGTTTAATTTTAAAACACTAATTTTTTTATTTACTTATTTTATTTAGTACAATGTTTATACATGGGCATCTATTTAGCTAGGACTAGTTTAAAAGATCCCTGTATTAACAAAAGTGAAAAAGAAAGTAATAGTTTACAAAATCGGAGAAATTAAATGTAAATAACGAAAATAGCTACGAAGATTTGAAATGGCGCTTTAAAGATCTGAAAATGTCAATGCTCCCAAAAAGATAATGCTAACAAGTATTGTGGTATGAGAACTAACTGTAGAAAACACTAATCAAGATTAGGCTCGTTAGTGCTTGAAATACTACTGCGAACATGGAAAAATTAAGAATAAATGCGAGAGCTGTTTTTCAAGCTTTCAGCATGAAAGGTTCGCGATAATCTTTTGTTTTTTTCCTGATTTTAAGATAAATTTTTTTTTTTTTGTTTCAGAAAAAACATTCATTTTTTTATTTTGTAAAAAAATGGACAAAAAGAAAGTCATAGAGCTGAAGTCAATTGCTAAAGATTTATGATTGAAACCCTACAGCAAACTAAGAAAACATGAATTAATTCAAGAGATTGTTGATCATCGTAGAAATTCTTCTAAAATATTGGAAGAACCAGTTCCTGAGATCAATGTCCCAATTCTTGAACCAACTCAATTTTCTGCGAGAAATAAAGTAGCATCATTGAAGAGTCTAGCTGGCAGGATTTCAAAACCAATTATCGGAAAGATCAATAAATTCAAAGACTGGTTAATTTCATATATTCCAGAACCGATTAGAGATACTGTGAATGAACGAGTTAATAAGCTACAGAATGACGTCAATCGGATCTTCACTCAAACAGAAAAGTTTAAGCTAGAACAGAAAGAAACAGCGTTGAAGGGATACTTAAAAACTTACAGGATAAATGGAGTGGAGGTTTACGATCCTAAAACGTTAATCAGTAGTATAAAACTTAAAGTTCTTGATCTTGTCAAACAGCAAAAGAAACCAATCAAATTGAAATTCATATTCACCTGTAAGTTTTTGAAAGAGAATGCTGCTACTGGTGCACTCGATGAGAACTCCAGTTATTTTCATTCTTTAGTAGAGACGATAACTGAATCAACCGATTTATCAGATACTTTGAATATAATGAGTGGTCGTTTACTTGAGTCAATTCAGCAATTTCAGAACAAAGGATCTGGATGGCAGTTTAATCAAGTTGAATATTTCGACATAAACATTGATCCTTTCGAACCATTATCTGGATCTTCATACATCCCTCTTTCGAAAGCATTGCCATCCAAGAAAGCAATCGTTAATGTCAAGAATGAAGGAGATAATGAGTGCTTCAAGTGGGCTGTTACCTCTGCTGTTTACCCTAAAGAGAAGGATCCACAAAGATTAAATAAGATGAGAGAAGATTTTAAAAACTTCAATTGGAAGGGAATTGATTTTTCAGTCTCTAAATCAGATCAACAAATTCGAAAGACAGAATCCATATTCCATAAATGTATTTGGATTCGGAAATGATAAAGTCTAACCGTTGACAGTAGGCAAAGCCCAGGCCGGAGGCGTAAGCCGTAAAAAATCACAAGTTGTTGATCGATCTGTTTTTGATCTCAAACGAAATAACAAACCACTACTGCTGGATAAAGATCAAGAGTTGATTATTTTCCTCGCAAGTTTAATAGTAAACATAAATCTGCTAGATATTTTTGTGATCGATGCATAAATCATTTTCCATATGAACTCGCATTGGAAAAACTAGGCCGAAGGTCCGGGACGCTTTGCGTTCTAAACAGGAGGAAGAGGAGGAAATGATACTCAAATTCGAGAATTACAACAGAAGTACATGGGTTCCTTTTGTAGTATATGCAGATTTTGAGTGCTTCACAGAGAAAATCTCAACTTGTGGTCCTGATGAGATCAAAAGTTTTACGAATCAATATCAACACCATAAACCTTCTGGGTTCTCTTACCTTATCAAGTGTTTGATGATGAACTCTTCAAATCTGAATTAGTCACACACACACACAGAGACACATCTCAATCAGATGATGAAAACATAACCAAGACATTCGTTGATTCTCTTGAAGAATCAATCAAAAGCATCTACAAAAGATTCGAGTCCTAGAAGAAGGTAAATATGTCTTGTGATGATCGAAAAGCGTATCAGGGCGCTGCGCGCTGTCATATCGGTGAAAGTGAGCTGAATGGGGACAAGATCATAGATCATTGTCATCTGACAGGAAGATACCGCGGTGCAGCACATGAATAGTGTAATATTAACTACAAAATCCCAACATTTTTCCCTGTGATATTTCACAATTTATCAGGTTATGGCGCGCATCTATTCATCAAGAATCTTAGCACGATGGAGGGTAAAATTAATTGTATTCCAAACAACGAGGAAAAGTAAATATCCTTCACGAAAGAGATAGAAGTAGATAGATTCACGAAGAAAGATAAAAAAGGCATGAAGGAAATCATTTTGTGACGCGAGATATCAGATTCATTGATGGCTTCAAGTTCATGGCAACAAGTCTTGACAGCTTAGTTAATAATTTACCGAATGAATCCTTCCGCTGTATATCAAACTTCTACCAAGGAGAACAAATAGATCTTCTTAAACGAAAAGGAGTTTATCCTTATGATTACGTAGATAGATTCGAAAAATTATCAGATAAGCAGTTACCACCTATTGAAGGTTTCTATTCCAAATTAAATTATTCTCATATTTCAGTAGAAGACTATGAACAGGCTGAAAAAGTATGGAAAGATTTTAGTATGAATACAATATGAGAGGTTATCATGATTTGTATCTTAAGACTGATATTGCTTGCATGCAGATGTTTTCGAGAATTTCCAAAATGTTTGCTTGGAAAATTACAAGTTTGATCCAGCTGGGTATTACACAGCTCCAGCACTTGCATGGGATGCTTGCCTCGAACTTACTAAGGTAAACTTAGAACTACATGCTGTTGATGATTGAAAAAGGAATTCGTGGTGGAGTTTTTATGATTACAACACGCTACGGAAAAGCTAACAATCCATATCTGAAAGAACCTGATCCAAATCAAACCACGAAATATATCACTTATCTCGATGCGAACAATTCATACGGCTGGGCGATGTGTAAACCACTTCCAACTCATGGACTTGAATGGATGGATGAAGATGACTTAAATAACTGGAAAAATATTCCTTGCATTCTTGAAGTTGATATTGAATATCCTAAAGAACTTCGTGATCTCCATAACGATTATCCGCTGGCTCCAGAGTTGATAGGACCGAAGGTCCCGGGATCGAAGATCCTAAGATGCTCCGCCAAAGGCGTAAGATGTGGAGGTAAACAGAAAAGTTGATTCCTAATCTTTGGAATAAAGAAAAGTACATCATCCACCATGAAACACTAAAACTTTATGAAAGTCTCGGATTAAAAATCACCGAGATTAAAAAAGGCATCAAATTCGAGGAAAGTGCTTGGTTGAAACCATACATTGAACTTAACACCAATCTTCGAGCAAAAGCAGGAAATGACTTCAAAAAAGATTTTTTCAAGTTAATGAATAATTCAGTATTCGGCAAAACTATGGAAAATATCAGGAACAGAGTTGCTATTCATCTTGTTACAAACGAAAATCAAGCAAGGAAGTAAATATCAAAACCGAATTATAAGCATCGAACGATCTTTTGCGAGAATTTTGTGAGAATTTATCAGCTGTTCACATGAAGAAGACAAAGTTTATCTGGGAATGTCTATTCTTGATCTCGGCAAAATATTGATGTACGATTTTCACTATAACTACATAAAACCAAAGTTCGACGTAAAAGCGAAACTCTTATTCACAGATACAGATTCTCTGGTGTATGAGATCGAGACTCATGACTTCTACAAAGATATCAGTGGCGATGTCAGAACAATGTTTGACACAAGTAACGATCCGAAAGATCATCCGTCTAGGATTGAGACAGGAGTTAACAAGAAGGTGATTGGGATGTTTAAGGATGAAGCAGGTGGAAGACAAATAACAGAATTCGTAGGATTACGATCTAAACTTTATTCCTTCAGGATGGGTACACATACCGTGAATAAGTGTAAAGGAGTGAAGAAGGCAGAAGTAAAGAGGAGTATAAGTTTCCAAGATTATCAAGATTGTCTATTCACAGGTAAAAAGCAGATGCGGAGAATAACTGTCACAAGAAACCATAAGCATGACGTCTTCACAGAAACTGTCAATAAAATAGCTCTGAGCAGTGAATACGACAAAAGGATAATTCGTGAAGATGGTATTCATACTTACGCATATGGTCATTTTCGAACTGAATCGTGAAGGTCACTCTGTATCTTCAGGAACAACTTGAAGTTCTTCACGAACAAATCCCCGTCTCGGTGCACCTTCTGACAAATAATACAAAACGGGTTGTTCAGCTGAAACAACACTACGTGACAAATCATAAATCGCCAAACTCCATATCGGATCTGTTGTGCAACGTTTTTCACCACCTTCACCTTCAGCAGGAGCATTCTCATTTTTTCACCAGGTGGTAATCTAACTTCATCCAATCCAACTGTTCGCTTGTAACTCCGTTCAAGCTGTTTGATTTCCTTTGCCTCTTCCCGGTTATCTTCACATAATCACTATTCATCGCTTTAAGAACAGCAGGCAACGTTTTGACCTACTCAGTTTATCTGTCTTCAGAAATCTTTTCTTGTGAGTCCTGAAGAGAAAATAATCTTTCAGCTAAAGTTCGATTTGCTCTCTCGACGAAAGCTTGAGCACTGTGATTTCCGGCTTCACTTCGTTGAAACTTAACTTTATGCTTATTCATCAGACTAGTAACATTTCCCATAAATTCTCTTCCAGGATCAACCATCAAAACACCTGGCCACATTAATTTTCATGAATAAATCTTTTGAAACGCTTTCGCTACTTCCTTGGATTCTTTGGAGGTTAATGCCTCTGCATCCTTATATCTCGTAGCGATGTCCACTACAACTAATGCATATTTAAAAGTTTTCCTTCTAACTGTGTCACTAGGTAAAAACAGTAAATCCGCTTGATGACTCTTGTTCGGTTTGTCTACTCTCCAATGAGGTCTCGGAATATATTTAGGTGCAGGCAGATAAATTTGCAACAATGCCTGCTTTTAAAGCCGTCTTCTTACCACATCTTAATCTAGTTTAGCTGCAGCTGCTAACTTTGAGATAACCTAATAACCTTTCCAGTAACCATCTATACCATAATATATCTTAGATAATTCAGAATTCTGCATTTTTTTGTATTATTCTTCTAAAATAGCAATGCCAACAATCTCAGAAAGTTGACTGCAAACAGAATTCTGCGAGAATCTTTTGGTTTGAAAGCAGAATCATCATTAAACCGAATCACATTAAATCTATCATCCGCAAATCCGGGTGAAACGTTATACTTGAATATTCCGAAACTGTCAGAGAATAAAGTTATTGTACCGGGGAGTGTTTATGTGAGATTTGACTTAACGTCGAAGGTCATGTGAATGATACACTCGTAAATAATGTAAGTCGAAACCTTGTTTCAAGACTTAGAGTTATGTTTGGAGGTGAAACACTGCAAGACACACAAAGATATGATCTGCTTAAAACGTATGAAGATTTGTTCTCACCTCGAGAAGATAAACTAAGACACGGCATCTCACCTGAAAACATGAGAAAACTTCGCACAAACGCAGGAGACAAGGATACTTCAGACTCCAAAGAAGTAGCATTAGCAGCAATTCACAACTTTAAATACTGCATTCCATTCGATCATCCAATTCTAAATGATCACGGTGTATTCTATCCTATGGGCTTGTCTCACCCACTATGTTTTGAGATTACTTTTGCCCCTGTTTCGGATGTAGTTGTTTATTCAGATCAGACTAAGCCTCCAAACTATAAAATCACTAATCTGGAGTTGGAAGATCAATGTGTTTCAAGTAAATATCTTACAAATGAAGCAGCTGGAGAATATCAAGTAGGAAGAGGATTCTTGTATGAGAATGTCATTCTACACAAGACTTTCAATATTTCGAAAGGTAGCGATAACTAGTTTTGTGAACGAGCTCATAAATCTTCCAAGAAGATCATCATCATCATCATCATCATCATGGCGGCCACAGCCGAGCTTCACGCCTGGATCGCCAATCCACTCGGTTTTTAATGCAAACACTTAGTTCATTTGTGCATTCCGCCCCTACATCCCTCTTTAAGGTGTCACTGAAAGTTGAGGGGGGACGACCACGGCTTCTGTGCCCGTGGCGGGGTTCCCAGAGAACGAGTTTTCCTGCAAGGTTTCCTTGTCTATAACAGTGGCCTGACAGCCCAAGGCGCCTCCAGGCGACCTTGTCCGAGACTCTTGGTAGCATGTCATACAAGGAATCGTTTGTGACATGACTCTGCCAGTTGATGTTAAGGGCAGCACGAAGCATCCGAGTGTAGGAACCATCAAGAGATCGTTCAAGAATGGAGGTTAACAACCAGCACTCGCAACCATATAGCAGTACTGACTCAACAGTGGCGACGAAGAGCCTATGCTTCAATTCATGGGATAGGCCTGACTTCCAAGAAGATCGATGACAGAAATACTGTGTCTTTTCACAGAGAACTTTGTCGTGGGGAGAACGAGATTCAAAAAAGTTTGTAAACCCAGATATTACTTCAGACGTCAGCTTTAACATCGACGGAATGCCGAATAAGTTGTATTCGAATGGCGTGGTTTCGACTGACTTTTGGGAGTCTCTGAAGAAGAGATTCGATGTTAAAAAAGATATCCAAACAAAGGAAACTGACTTTTACGCAGATAATAAATTTGCGCTGTGGATTGATTTAAGAACTCATCCTGACAACAATATCCACGAAGGAGGACTACTTCTGAACAACACTCGTGATGGAGTGAAGATTGAAATTAAACGTAAAGTTGTTGGATCAGGAAACATAACTTGTTATATTATTGTAGTAGCAGACGCAATAATGGAAGTCGTGAAATCGAACCTTGTTTACAAGTATCAAGTATTAGACCGAAGGTCCGGGACGCTTCGCATCCTAGGATCGAAGATCCCGGGATGTAAAACATCCAAAAATCCACATAAATTCATGGATAAATTAGCTAACAAAACACCATTTCATTGTTTAATTACAGCTCCGACAAACGGCGGAAAGACACGATATCTAATTGACAAGTTATGTGGATCATTTCAAAATGTGTTTGAGTATATTGTATCGGATATGTCCAACTTATGACAAGAACAAAACATATGGTAATTTCGCTAAAGGAGACAGGAATGTGATAGTTCTCATGCCGGCTGCAAGCAATCAAGATGAAATTAATGAATTATTAGCTCATTACATTGAATTATTTTCTGGAACGAACACATTGATAGTTCTTGATGACTGTGCTGTTTCCCAAGACTTGAAGAAGCGATCAAATAAATTCATAGAATTAGCGTTTTCTGGCACACATTTCGGAATAAGCTTATGGGTTGTCACTCAACAACTGACCTCAATAGCAAAGCCTTTTCGCGACAATGATATGTGTGTAGTGTCTTTTCACAATCCCAGCCAAGTTGGAACAAAAACTCTCTGACGATTACGGAGGAGATTTGGATCTAGATTCAAGTAAGAAGCTTGTTGAAATATTAAAATCAGAACAATACTCAAGATTATGCTTGTGCTTAAGACATCCGTTTCAGTGTTATTTGGAGATTCCATCAACTTTAGTTCAGCCTTAAAACACAAATTTAAATTCGATGAATTTAAATTTGAAACCTTAGTCACTTTCTTCATCAAAGAAATCTATTGTGATCAAGTCACTTTCTGTTGATTCTGTTATTTCTTTCTTAAGAACTAGTACTTCTTTTGCAAACAGTGTAATAGTCTTTATGTTGTGTTTCCCCAAGAATACACTACTGATCCAGAATAAGATTTTTCCAGTGAAAGGAACACCAAGTAATTTTGATGGATCTTTTAAAAGTTTCTTTTTGCGGTCCTCTACTTCATAGAACGTTGCTTATATTTTTCGTTTGTCGTCTGTGCAGAGTTTAGGATAAACTTTTCGATATTTTTCTCCCTTTCCCTTTATTAGACTTACATTTTCTTTTGACTTCACTTCTTCATTTATTTTTTCCTCAATTGATTCAAAGAATGATTCATTACTTTCATTCACATCAACACCAATGCTGAAATCTTTATCATGCTTGAAAATCTTAAGTTTACCTTTCATTAGTAGTTCGAATGGACCTTGATCATAATGAATTGGCATTGTGTTGTATTTGAATCTGGTTTTTTATCTCTTCTGTTCTTCCTCGCCGAGAGAGATTAGGCTCGATTTGAATTCTTGGATAGTGATATAGTGATATATACATGATATCTGGGTATTTTTTATTTTTTGTGAAATTTTCAAAACCCGTGGGTTGTGATTTTTTTGGGATTTTTTGTGAAATTTGTAAATTTAGGGGAATTTTGTAAATTTCTGAACAACTTCAGGAGTAATTAATGAGTGCGCCGATTTTTGGAAATTTAGGGGAATTCCCCTGAATGTCTGAATAACTTCATGAATAATTAATGAGCACGCCGGAATCCGCTTTTTACAACTACTCACTTTCTTATTCCAGTGGTTATTGAACAGTATCAGTAACAATAATTGGCACATTTAACAGTATGCTATTTTATGTTTGTTTACGGATGGTCAGTTTTAGGGTTAAGGTTTTGGGTTACTTATATTGTCTCTTTATCGATCCAATGGGATCTCTCTTTCTCAGAGTGAAAGACGACCCAAAAACATGGCTTTGGGAATTGAAATGAAGCTTTTCGCATTTGCTTGCCTGTTGCATGGTTCACAGTTTGACATAAGTTCTTTAAGGCTCTGTCTCTGCTTCCGTCTCTGGTATGAACCAGGCTTAAGATTTCTGCTTTTAACATACCATCACCCTGAGGCAATAACAAACCTGAACTATCTCGCTGAAGATGACTTCCACACAGGTTGTCGAAACGTCAGTCACAACCAACAACAGTCCTTCTCAGGACTACACCAACCT
>JAOEJI010306215.1:0-11456 GCA_025448255.1 Umimayanthus chanpuru | reverse complement strand
GGGGGAGGGGTGGGCCAAAGATTTTTTGACAAATAATAGGGGGTGGGCCATAAAATAGAACGATTTTTCAGGGTTGGGTCATAACTTTTTTTAAGGTCACTGTTGCGAAACAACCAGCCCACCCCCCTCATAAATAAAGAACGGTCCCTAATTATACACCTGCAACTTTACGATCTGCACAATAATCTGTTCGTAAGGTCGTGGATTCGAATCCAACCGGTATCGGAGAGTTTTCTGTTCTCCGTGTAGGCTAACGTCCCAGAGGGAAATTATCTAGGCCATTTGGAAAGCTACACCATGCAGACAGTCATTAAACGTTCCTATACATACATACCTTCTTATCAATTTTACCTTTTTTTATTTTGTTTGCATTGCTATTGGCTAGAGTTAGGGTTTGCTGAGTGCTTACATAGAAAAACCACCAACATTTACATCGCTGCAATTTACCACAATTGATTCATTCGTAAGCGATGGGTGGCTGTGACCCATCATGGATTAATTATGAAAACTTTGTTCGAAGTGCCTTTAATTTCGCAATAAGCTTTGGAAGGTAGTACCTTTCGTACAATCGAACCTTTTTGTTGTGTTATCCCGCCGAAATATTCGACAGATTGAATAATTTTGTAACGAGATGTTTCCCAAAGTGTTCTCGTAATGGAGTATTAATTTTAAATTTTGATTACCATAGCCTACGTTGTTCATTTCCCCGTTTCGTATAAGTGTCGTTTCATTGTCGTATGTACAGTAAAATGGCTCTCTTGATTTCGATCAACTCAAACAGAATATCGGAAGTTTTCCGACTGGTTTCTGTGCTGTGCAGTAGTAAAGTTAACTAATGCATATCTGCTCCAACTATTTCTTGTTTTCCATTAGTGTTTGAAATAGCAAACATCAAAGTTAGTTCACTTCCTTTTATTCGGTTGTTTTCTCGGTGCCAACTTGTTTGCTTGATTGCAGATGCACTTGCACATGTTGGAATCAATGTATCCTTTCAAAGATAATTGTTTTGGAATATATCCCTGCTGTCCCTCCTGCTGAACAAACTAGCTACGGCATTGCAATCACACTTCCAGACATCCTTTGTTGTGAGGATGCCATTTGCCATTTCACCGGAAAAAAATTCAGCCGGCCACTGTTATAGCAAGTGGTAAATCCGTCATGCCCAACTGTGTTGCAAGAACCGAAACCATTTGGAAGTGTGCAAGAAATACTTCCAGCAAAATATAAACCATCAATGTTGGCGTGATAGTTTAATTCCCACCAGTACAGGCGGCAAATACTCGCGGAACCTGAACTTGCTTCGTTCTTTTGCTGTTTTTCCTTCATGCGAGTGAAGGACACCCCCTATTTCTCCTTAGAAGGGTTGCTTCTGCAATGATGCACGATTCCTGGAAGAAATGGTAAAAACAAGTACTTCGTTCATATTTTGCTATACTAAGAGCATCTGATGCCAACTGAACAAATTAGTTCCTTTCAATACAATTAGTTGTGTGTCCAGCGTTTTGCTAGGCCTTTACAATCGTTTGGCTAAAATGATTTAGTTTTATAAAGATAGATTACTGGAACAAGATACGAGAATTCGCTCCAATATATTTAGTAGCGCCTATTTAAGCGGGAATGGAAATGCGTCATCAAGAGTGTACAAGTTAGCTTTACGAAAGTCTATGTACCTTGAATAATTTTCTTGTAGGCGTCAGCTGCAGGGGAATCTGGAACCTCCGTCAGAAATGACTTGCCTTCGTCGCAACACCGACCTTTACCATTGTTCAGAAAACCAGAGTAAACACAACTGATATATATGGCATACATATTGGGCATTAAGCTAAGATGGAGTGCTGCTAACTGACATCGAGGACTTGTGCCAGGAATATGCTATTGCACATCCACTATTAGAAGGAAAGACAACGTACAATGATGTATTTATCTATTTTTTCGGATAATGCTACTTGTTCTGACAACAGAGGTTACCTGGACGACGGAGAGTTGAGAGAGCAACTTACATATGTAGTAGTCTGCGAACAAATTTTGTTACATTATGTAAATCAAATCTGTAAGTCTCTTTCCCCCTGTTAACAACCCACCTATCCGGGGATCAAGTGGTAGCTTGCCCAAAAAAGGCACTTCCATGTCAGTTGCCATCTGTTCAGCTCCTCCAGTTGTTGGCGGGAAGATCTGGGATTCCTTCTGCAAAATAGCATTTACAACAGTTTGTCAGTATAATTAATGATCGCTAAGTCCCAAAGTAAAGTTGCAATAATCTCACAACCAGAAGAATAAACCAAATTACGCAGCCGTAATTCAACTTGAGAAAAGGCAAAAAATGTGTACGAGTGCTGAAGGTACGAGTTCATAGGTTGGGTCTGGATGAGACTCCACCAGAAGATTTTGAAAATCAATTCTCAGAAAGGGTATTTCCAGATTTTGGGGGGCATTTACAATCAGAGTTTTTGGTTCTGGTCTAAGAAGCTCTTTTAAATACACAAATTGTGCTAAATTCTGGGTATGCTTTTCGTAACTTTTCTCTTTAGTGAAAACAACGAACTGAAAATGCGCGAGTAATCCTCTTGTAAAGCTCGATTTTAAGGAAAATGTTTGATTGTACATCGGGCAATCAAGGGCTCATTTTGTGGTCGTCCGACACAAGTTGAGGTCGTCCCATGCAAAATGACTCACGTAGACAAAACTATTATATTTCATTTATTGCAAACTCACTCCGGCTGACAGGTCTCTTAAGCCTGATTTCCATAAAATCGTCTCTAACATAAGGATCGTCGCTGTCACAGAATTTTTAGTCACGCAATTGGGACGCAAGGATAGAAAACACTTTCATCGGGACGATCGATTCGCTTCTGACGTAAGGATCGTTTGAAACAATCGCAAGAGTGTTTCCATAAGATTGCCCCGATCGCTTGACAAAACATTCTGCTACAGAGACGATCCTTACGTCAGAGACGATTATAGGAAAACCAGGCTTAACTAAGAGGCATGCGATTGCCTTGGTAGCTGGCACTCGCCTGAAGAGTTTGAGGCGTGCAATTAATCACACGCCAAAGAAGTTGTTTATTACAAAACGTTTTAAAAGGTAATGCTCTTATACTTTTCGAAAGTAGATCGACAATTTACCACTCGGTCAACATTAATCTTGTCAGAATTTTGAAGCGATGCTGTCTGTTTCTGTTTCACTTGCTATTTTCAGCGCTCATTCAGCTGCTCATTTTCCTGCTAGCTGGGATCCACATACGCTGAAACGAACGAGGGGCACTTGTTTGTTTCATACTCCTTCCACATTGCTGATTTTTCATCATGTTTTTCTCTTTGCTGTTGCTTTTCTATGTAATTCCACATTTGGACTAGTTCACGAAATTATGCAAAAAATAGAAAGCAAAAATTGTACTTGTAAGTGGACCGACGTAGAAAATATCTATGTCCAAATTGAGATTAATTACTCTAATAAACAATTTTTATTAGCTACCTTGTTGCTTTTCAGTTATTCTTGTTACATTCTGTTGTAAATAGCTGTGTACTGCATATATCATAACTTTATTTGCACTAGCACTTCTCATATCCGCGTAATGGCTACCACCTTTGCGGATTAAAATTGTAAAAGTAAAAGTAAGGTGATTTCAGGAGTTTCGTAGATAAAATTGCTTGAATGTCTTTACTGGACCAGACCGATTCAATTTTCTGTAACATAACCTTTTTAGCTTTGAAGTTTCAAGAAATTGTAACAGGTGATGGTGTGATAAACATGAAGTTTTTCAAATTCAATATAAAATTTCAGTTGTTCACATGCTTGTCGGGGCACGAACGACTTGTGAATTCACAACACACCCTTCTATAAAGACAGGAAAATTATGAATATGAGTTGCAAGAATGCTTGTGAAGAGTGAGTTGGAATCCTGACCAGTTGTCAGTATTATAAGGCAACACATATGTTTCAGGCATTCATTATGTTTTCTCAACCCACAGGGGACTTGTTTAAGAACTTTTATCAGTATGTCTCTTACTTTACATTATTGTTTTATGGAACAGATCAGGACACTTCCAACTGAGTAAATTACGTCTACTTTACAAAACTGAAACTTGTGAATTCACAAATTAAGACACTTTTAACAGAAAGCAAAATGAGAAACGCTGTCTACGAATTATGTTTCTCTCAACAAGTTGTTTTGTTCAATCTGATGAATCCAACTAGAAACTGTCAACGACGCGAACTACTTGCGTCATTGTTACGTGTGTTTTCTCGCGTATTTGCACCAAAACCCCGGGATCAGAGAAATTGTCTTGCCTATGAAACATTTCAAGCGTGCTCGGCTGATACTGAGTAAATATATTATTTTGTCTGCTGTAAATAATTCTCCTATTAAGAGAAAGGTTTTAGTCGTCCAACGGACGACTAAATTGTGATCTCTTGGTCGTCCCACACAGATTCCTGTCGTCTGAGATGACCGTAAAAATCGAGCGCTGTCTTGAAAGTGAATGTTCTTACCTTGCACTTGGGGCAAACAAACCCGCTCATGTTCTCCACAACTCCAATAACAGGAAGCTTCACTTTCTTGCAGAAATTTATCTCTTTCCGTACATCCAGAAGTGAGACTTCCTGAAAGCGAATGTTTGTGTCAGCTACTACTAGCTAGCTCAGATGTTCAAAAGTTTCAAAAACAATTTTAAGGTAGTTAAATCATTACGAAATTGCGTGACTTGTCATAGTATAATTTTCAACAGGGTCGGCATCTTTTCTTGATTGCTAATTTTCAAAGCAGTCACGTTGCGACAGTTGCAAAATGGAATGTTTTAGGTACCTTGGTAGACATTTGAAATGTGCCATACTTTTCTGTTTCTGAAGAAAGGAACGTATGTTACCGTTGCCGGATACATTTTGTTATGAGGACAAATGAATCGATGAAGAAAAGGGTTTGGGAACGACTAAAGTTAGCGTTAGGATTTTGTCCAGAGTTAAGATTCGGATTTTTTAAACCTAACTTACAACTTAAAAGTTTGCGATTCAAAACTTACAACATGACCTACGACTCATTTATTTGTTAGAGTTATGATTAGGGCTACGATTCCAGGTAAGGAAAATGATTTCGCATGTCCAATATGTGTGTTTTGTTTAACTGGTCGTACATGCATTTCCAAGTCACTTCAGGAAGGTTAAAGTTGAGACAAATCGAGAACAGGAAGTCAGGCTACAGAGAACACAAAGGGGGAGTGAACTGCCCCATCATCAGTTTTCCATTCAGAAATTGACAAATTACCACAGGGCCAGTACATTGTAAACAAGCTACAGATGATTACAGGAAACCCATTTAAAAATTTTCTGGGGGAGCATGCTCTGGACCCTTTACTGCATGTAGCTGCAAGTTTCAAGTATGTGTACATAGCTTTCAAAACTGGTATGTGGACCCTTAGCAGAGGGATGTATTGACCAATAGAAAAGGTGAAACAGAATGGTGGACTAAAATATATATGATCAAGAGCTGTCTAAAGTCGTAGACAAACCGCCAGACAGCAGTTGATGGGCATGATGTCCACCTACCTGAGGAATAGTTATTATAACTGCACCATCTAAATTGACAGTCACTCATCAAATGAGCATTGACAGGTGCTCATCAGACTGACACCCACCCACCTGAGGAGTAGTTATTATCACTGCGCCATCTACATGGTCTCGCTAAGGTACTGGACTATTGACAGGTGCTCATCAGACTGACACCCACCCACCTGGGGAGTAGTTATTATAACTGCACCATCTACATGGGTCTCGCTTAGGTACTGGACTATTGACAGGTGCTCATCTGACGTTCCAGGAGGCGTGTCTACAACCAAAAAATCCACTTCACCCCAATCAACATCTCGTAGGAACTGCTTAATGAGACCTACAATACAAAACATACATTGTATCATTTACTGTATCATTTTATGATACCACCTGACTACATATAAATCATCAACACTGGTTATCATTGGTGCTGCAGAGTCATTATTTTGAATACTAGTAGCTGTATGGCGAGGTCCTGGTAATCTTAACACCAACAGGTCACAAAAATCTATATTAGTCAGGGATTTTATACAAGGAAATAATTTATTTGAGTTTTCAGAACTTTGCACACAATTAGTTGAAAAAGTAGCCAATTATAAACAGGTGCTCACAAGGTGGGGCTTTATTGTACTATCAAGTATTTTTAAATACGTTTTAGAAAATAGATTCAGTAAAACGCGCGCTCTGATTGGCTGAGGACCATTTTCTAAATCTGGACAGAAATCATGAATGACGTCACGAAAAAAGTTGGAACTCGACACTCGAGAAAGATCAAAATAAAAGTCCAATATAATTGAAGACAGTCGATTCAATTGTCAATATTTTGAAAACTATTTTCTAAAAGCCTGGCCTGACCAATTGATAAAATCAGATATCAAAAAAACAATTGATAAATCGTTATCAATCGATAAAATTATGTTGATTGATACCGATTGTATTGATCAATCGATAGAAATTGATCATACTCGCAACTTTTTTTCCAAAATCAATCGATTTTATCGATAGACGAAAAACTTTTTAAAGTTTCGGTATAAATACTGCTTTTTATCCTTGGTATCACATTTCATATGAAATAACAAGACTTTTACAACAGATGGATTAAAAAAATTAAACAAAACTAAGGATATCAAAGGTAATTTTCAATTTGCGTTTTACTTTTCATTTGCGTGAAAACGAAAAGAAAATTTGATCAATAAATTATTTTAATGTTTTAAAAATTTGTTGATAACGGTGATTAGTTCCAAATGTTGCAGCCACATAGTCTGGAATAGAGATTATCCCTCGATTTCGTTAAGAGACAAAACTAAGTTTACATAATGATCACAAAATGTGTGATCTTGCAAATGCGCAAGTTTTTATTTATATGAAATTAAACTCTTTCATAACAGATTTTAAGTCGCTTTGCTTTGTAATTGTGTTTGGCACAATGTAGCACACTGAATTAAGCAATAACTTGTATTTGTCTCCAGTTTTTCATATTTTGAACGTATCGATAAAATCGGTAAAATTGATAAAATCGATACCATGGATTGAAAAATTGATAAATAATATCGATTACTCACAACTTTTTTCTTTATTGATTTTCATCGATTGCTGATAAAATCAACAGATTTTTATCAATTTTATCAACTATTATCGATTATCGATTTTATCGATTGGTCAGGCCAGGATGCAGGTTTAGAAACATGCTATGATGCAGCAGAACATTCGTAAAGAAGAGACTTCGCCTCGTTTCCTCTCAACACTTTCTCGTGTTCTGCCGCGTCATAGCATGTTTCTAAAACTGGGTAGAAACATGCGCGATGCTGTTTTATTCCTTTATTCTAGACAATAGTGCTCTTGCAGTTTCATGCTGTAACTTTTGATGAGGGTTAAGGTTTTAGTTATAATGCATGGACATTGTCAGGGTTATTGTTACTGTACTAAGGACTACGGTCAAAATAAGGATAAGGGTTTGGATTAGATTACGGTTGTGGCTAGGGTAAGAGTATAAACTGCAACAAAAAGCAATGTTGGCATACAATGCAACAACACAAACCATTCTTTTTTGGTCCTCTCCATATTACTGCATCATGTGGACTTGCTAACAGAAACCCAACAGACATAACACCAAGATTATCTTCGACGTACTGCAATAAATTGTTTCAAATAAGGTTATAAACTACAGAAAAAAGCCTGGTGTTACAGCTCAATAAGCTGTTACAATGAAGGACGAACAATACATGTAAAGTTCTGTTTGAATGAAACAACTATTATTAGGAATTACAGCAAACAAATAATAATCCCATCCACCTAACTGCAACATCCTCCAGGACTTGAAACATGTGTAATCAAGATCAGATGGAATGCTTACTTCTCCATGAATATAAACATTGCCCTTGCCACGTTGCTTGGAATGGCACAAAGATTCTCAATGATAACAACAGAGCCCAAACATGATATAGGTACAGTGGAACCCCACCTTACGGCCACCTCATTAATACGGCCACCTCGTTAATATGGCCACCTCGTTATATGGCCAATATTTTTTCCCCGGCAAAACGACCATACAATTTCTCATAAGAAAATCCCGTTAATGCAGCCACCTTGTCAATATGGCCAATATTTTTCCCCAGCAAAACAACCATACATTTTCTCGTAAGAAAATCCCGTTAATGTGGCCACCTTGTTAATACGGCCAATATTTTTCCCCCGGCAAAACGACCATACATTTTCTCATAAGAAAATCCCGTTAATGCGGCCACCTCATTAATACAGCTAACGGCCACAGTTTGAAAATCCCAACCTGCATAAATCATGCCAAAACTAGAAAAATGAAAATGGCTGTGGCCGTCAGTTTCATTTAGCTGTGTCACTTCGTTATCAAACTGTCAAATAACTTAAGAAAGTAAACATTACATCTCCCAGTCTGCCTGACAAACACTTTGAAAGTGAACAATTGTTCAGGTATTGCGATTGTGATACATGTTCTATGTCGTTCCTTAAATCACGAAATTTGACCCTACCCCATTAATACGGCCAACCCAGTAATATGGCCAAATTTCTCTGGCCCGTTGGTGGCTATATTAACGGGGTTCCACTGTACATACACTTTCACAAACCCAAACCTAAGTGTTTCAGTCTTTTACAGCACCTCTAACTAAACAGTATGAATTAAAAACTTCTGGATAAATTCATCAACAGAAGAATATTGAAAACTTTGGTCATGATTGTATATAAGATATATATACTGTATGTCTACAGTACAGATGTGTATAACTGTATTTCAGAATATCCTTTGAACTGAACATACATGTACTGTCAATCAATAGTACAGGGTTATCACACAGGTTGTAAAACATTCCACAATTTTCCTCTGACTTTTTCTCAATCTAACATACAGCTAATTGTCACCATCACATAGATCTATAATAGTCGTTATTATTATTGCCACATTTAAAACATATATAAAATAACAGATATGAAAGATTGTGGCAGCCAAAATACAAATTAAACTTTGAATTTACGTGACCCAATGTAAAATTGCCTGAATTTTCCCAGGAATTGAAAATGTTTTGTTTTTCCTTGACTTTTGATTGACTGTGGCAAACTACTGTGGATTGCTGAGACATACCACAGGTGACCAACCAGAACCACTCTGATGAACCTGGAAAATAAAAGAAAAAATTTCATTATTTCAAATTACATGTACCAGATTTTAACATAAATTGATCTGAAACTGATAGACCATGTGTTAATTAATTAATTCTGTAAATTGAAATGAAGTCAAACATATTATTAATTCTAAACTAACTCAATCAAACCCGACCTAACGTAATGTACTATCAATATTACCTAACCTCAACCTAGTCTAACCTAGTAACTCAACTAAGCTAAACACTGAGCTGCTGAATTAACTAATTTTTTGACCAAAACAAACTATAGTAATGGCTACATTAGTTTTTGATCTATATCTACATTTACAGAGATGGACATGTACATATTGCAATATTATATATGTACAAGTGTGAATCTATAGTATTGAGAGACCTCAGATTTTTCCTACCCCATACCACCCTTGATATTACCCAGGATGGGATAACAGAATTTCTGTTGTATCGCCACTTCCTTTTTTTTCTTTTGAATTGACACTTCCTTATCCAGACCCTCACCCTGCCCTTGTTGTCACCAATAGGATCATAGAAAACTGACTGAGGGATAAACTTCACTTATGGGTAGCCCACCAGCTCACTTGCCGGTATTCATAGTGGTCCTAAACAGTTTGCACAGTACATGTATGTTCAATACCTGTTCTCCATCCAGCCCCATCAATCTGGGTATTGATGGACCACAAATGTCAACATCCAGCACTGCCACCTAGAAGCATAAATACCAAACAAGAGTTTTCAAGATTTAATCACATCAGTGACAAGCTAAGAGATGTTTAGGAGATCACCTGCAAAAAAACCCGTCTGTGACACAGTGGTCCAGTGTTAAGTAAATGACCTGTAACTTAAGGCAGGGTGCTAAAGGAGGGTTCCAGATAATGAATCATGTTTTTGTTTAGAGTACTGTAATGAATCATGATAAGCGGTTTTTGCCTGAATTACGAATCATGGACTTAGTTTTAAGGCAATAACAGATCACGATTACATTTTTGTTACCCCAATAACAGATCACAGGCTTGTTTTTGTTCCCAATAATGAATCACGATAAACTCCTTTACCACTCTGTAAAAGGCCGCGAGTTCAAAACCTGGCCTGACCACTATGTTGTGTCTTTGAGTAGGGCACTTCTGTTGGGGGCTAACCTGCAGTGGATTAGTGTCCTGTCCAGGGGGAGTCACAGCTTACCCATGAATGTACACTGTGGACATTGGTTATTACTGTAGCTTCTTCCTTATGAGCCACCTGGCTTAGAAAATGTGCAAGCTTTAGTTCCAACAAAATGTGGAACATGTCCATCTGGGCTAAAAGCCAAAACTCTACAGGCCTGTCCAAGTTGCTCAAAAGGATTGCATTTATCACAAGAACAGCACTGCTCAGTTGATGTACATGTATAATGTGAGGGATTACTCCTCCCAGCCCACCCTTGCCAAACATGATCATAATCATGTTGATATGTGTTCTTTTAATAATAATGATAGTAACAGTTTTATTTCCAAATCTTCAAATTTAACTGAATTATAACTTTGAATTACATGAACAATGTTAAGATATAAAAAAGCAAAATTATAGATATACTAGTAAAATGAAGTGAAATTACATAATATTCAATATGGAAATGGAAGTTCTTTGATTATCCATCTATCCTGGTCAGCAGCCAGACCATACGCTAGGTGCAAAGTGAAAGTACTCCCCCCACCCCACCCTTGCTAAACATTATTACAATAGCACTGTGTTTACCTGTTTATCCTGGTCAGCAGCCAGACCATACGCTAGGTGTGAAGTGAAAGTACTCCCCCCACCCCACCCTTGCTAAACATTATCACAATAGCATGGTGTTTACCTGTTTATCCTGGTCAGCAGCCAGACCATATGCCAGGTGTGATGTAAATGTGCTCTTACCCACACCACCCTTGCCAGACAGCACAAGAATCTTGTGTTTAACTGACGTCATCCTCTCCTTGATCTCTTCTACAGCTGTACATAAGGGATTCTCTTCATCAGTACACACTGTAACAACGTTTAATTATCTATGGCAGAACTATAGCTAGGAAACACTCTTTCCATAAGAAGAGTTCAGAAGATATTGCAAATTGCAGAAAATCTCTGCAACTTGTGAAAACTTAGCAAAATGTCCCAGTGGTCTTCAGGGTTTCTTAAAGTTGTTAGTGGTTTAGTTTATAAATTGTAAATTCAGGAAAATCTTTGGAAAGTCTTTGAAAGTGTTTGGAAGTATTCAGAAAGTGCTAAAACACTTTATTTATAGTATC
>JAOEJI010306104.1:7500-11457 GCA_025448255.1 Umimayanthus chanpuru | reverse complement strand
GGCGCGGAGCGGATGGGGAGGGACAGACCATTACGCATGGCAAGCGTTTGACTGGAAAAGGGTGGACCCAGGCTGAAGACCTGACCCAGGTTGGCAGCCAACCCGGCTTCATGTAAACGGGCCCTCAGTCGCTTGTGGAGTACTTGGTCTATCATATAAATTGTCATATTTTTTAAAGACAATCAAATTCAAACCATATTAACGATTGAAACGGACGGCCGTTGGTGACTTCATTGTATTGAAGAATATATTCAAGTTAGCATATACAAACTCGGTGACGTTGGTATTTCAAGTAATCTGATTGGTTCGCTATCTCTGACTAACTGACAATGTCCACCTCCCGTGAAGGACAGAGGTGGATAATAAAATAATAGCCGGCATAAACTCCCGTTTTGCCGAAGTGACCGAGGACGACGTCTTGCGAATGCAAGATAAAACAATTCCTAATATTACAAAGAAAGCTATGAAATAGGAATGAAAGTTTGCAGAACACACAATTTGCTCACATGTCCAGTGTCTTCTGACCTCACAGTCTTTCTCTATCCTGATCGCCAATCTCCGCTTATGCCTCTGGGCCTGTCTTTGTACAACAACTTTCCTTCCATAGCTCCATTTCAAAGTCCCATCCAAGTCAGCTCAACTTCCATTGAGCAAAACTTCTCTATTCAAGAAAATTTGAATGCCGCTATCTCTAAAAAAAGTATATGATTGTGATTTCCAAAAGCAAGCACATGGCATGATTTCCGGTGGAAATTTCACAAATTGTTCTTTCAATTTCAATTACAAGTAAACTGCAAGTACCTTCACGGAACTACTTCAAGACATTTTAACGGTTCAACGGTTGTTATTTACCACATGTACAACATTGCATAAGAAAATGAATATAAAACATGAAAAAAGGTGGAGGGCACAGGATTTACAACCCTAGGGGGTTAGACTAGCAATCCTGCTCCCTTCTTATTTTACAATAAGTCAAAAGGTGATAGTGCAAAGCGGTAACGTAAAGCAGAATAAGTAATTGAAGTTTTTATTTAAAGCTGATTTCGATAGTCGACATGATAAGATTTTTAAATGATAAGATTCTTAAAAGTTATGTAAAGCTTACGTAACTGAAATCTTATCGAATACTAAAACTATATGCGGCTTAGACGAGTTTCTTCCAGAGGAATAAAAACAAATTTCAACTATTGGCTTAGGAGGAAGTCTTTATATTTTTTCCTAGACGCTTCAACAGACTTGCTAGCTCTTATTTCGTTTGGAGTTTCATTCCAGGTCTTAACTGCGGCGTACTTTACCAAAAAAGGTTAACGCGCGGGAGGAAAAGATTTTTGTTTGTTTATGAACGTGTTTCATAGTTATGAATTGTGCACGTGTCACGGAAATAGTCTAAAAAAACTTCAAGTAATTGGTTAGTGTTATGCTTATAGGCTAATTCTGATAATTGAAGTTTCACTATTTCAAAAATATTTAATATATCGAGCTTTTGAAATAACTTAAACAGCAATTTTGTCCGGTCAGCCTTAACAGACATTGTTGAGGAACGCCAATTTTTATGAAATCTTCAAAGCTCGTTTGCAGAGCCGCCATCTTTGTACAAACTGTAAGTTTCATGCATAAATTGCGCATGGAAATGAGGCAGCAAACTGTGAGCGCATGCCCATTGCTGTGGATACGTTGGGAGAAATTAATAGAGATCAAAGTTAATTTCTTGCTTACTTTTCTTGAATGTGTTGTGTTGTCACCGAGTTTGTATATGCGAATACAACTATTCTCTTCAATCCCGGTGAATAGTGAGCAATTATTCACCGAAGTGGAGGCGAATAAGCCAGGATATTCACCGAGCCGCGAATGCGGCGAGGTGAAATTACTGGGCTTTTCACCGACACTGAGGTGAATAATTACATTAGCATATACCAAACCAGTGAGTCAGTGAAGTAAAAAAATTACAATCTTTGTATTTTTTTACCGTATTTTGAAATCTGGAAACAAACTCGGAAGTTGACATGTACAATTGTTTCGTGTTAGCGTTACAATTTCTGCTTCTATCGTGAAATTTACACGTAGAATAATGTTTAAAAGTAAAATCTTATATTGGAAAACACTAAAACCAAGTTTGGTCGCTTTCTTTTTATTGATTATGATGGCTTTCTCATTTATTTCTAAAATTTGAGCTTCGCTTAAACTTTGCGGAAATCGGGACACCATGTCGTCACTTCCGTGTGCAATCATGCAAGCCAGGAATATCCTAGGATATTCCTAGATAGGGAACCAATCAGAGCGCGCAAAAAACACTGTTCACTGGTTTGGTATATGCTAATGGCTTTTAGAATATGCCACTATTCACCTCGATTGCAGAGAATAATTGTTAAATAACAATAGGAACTATCTAGTCAAGTTACTCGGCATTAACTTGATTAGATAGTTCCTGTTGTTATTTATAGATATTCAAAGTTTTATGTTTCTCAATTTCAGTTGTTACGCTACTTTACTACAGGTAAATTTTAGGTTTTCTTGTAGAAGTTTCGTGATTAGAGGGTTGATAATCTTCCCTTTTATCCAAAAGGGGGAGGGGGATTTTGCGCAAATTTGAATCAACCATGCTGTTGATCAATTTCTCTTTCGAATCAAGTGAGCCCCCTCTTCCCCGCATTTGTAAGCCAATCTGGGAATCCCGAGGTATGGACATATTGTGGATTTTCTGTTCAAGTATAATTGCGTTTACTCCTGTGTTGTGCGCTAGTTCGTTCCAAGCTCGAATATGGCAGCAACCTGTTGTCCCCTTTCATTACGAAACATTGTGTGCTCCTAGAAAACACCAAGCGAAGAGCAACGAAATGTATGCTGAACTATCCTCAAAACATGACTTATAAATACAGACTTGTTGAACGTAATCTACTGCCATTAAAGTACCGAAGAGAAATTTCAGATTTAGTAATTTTTTTATGTCCAAAATTAGTATCATACCCACGACTGAAAAAATTGTTGTGTACTTTTGAGCCAAGATATGAACGCGAAACTATGACCCTAATAATTGCTGCCGAACGCATAGTTCGGCAGCGAAATCTATAGCTGTTTATTTGTGAAATCTGTCCTTCTGTGTGGCGACGCGCTCGATCGTATTGAACTGGTTATGAGATTAGATCGGTTTCTCCTGATCTCAGTTGCTAAGACACTCACTCGATCTTTGCTAAGACATTTTTTGCTCGATCAAAAATAATGGTTGCGACGCTATTTCTTTAGTATTTGTGTCGTTTTCTCGGGATCTTTGTCCGGAAGGATTTTTGTCCAGGACTTGCTCGGTCGAGAATGGTTACGAATTGCGCACGCACGGAGCTCTGGGTAAATCGAGTATAATCACGTTCGTTCACTTTGGCGCCCTTTTTCGCTTTGACTTTGAGTGAGAAGTAACTATTTATTTCTGTTTGTGTGTTTTTTATTCTTTCGCCAATTCGTTTGTACAAGTTACTTCAGTTTTTAAAATGCAATACTGTTGACATTGGGATTTGATGTGGTTTTAAAATGTTTTGTTAGAAATGACAAAGTGGATGCTGTAGAACAGTGTCATGATGAATGACGACGAATGTAATTCGTACGGTAGTTATCGAAACTCAACAGTACAGTGTACGCATGCTCGTCACCTGCTGTAACAGCTGGCAGCACTTCACTAACGAGTTGGCTAATTATAACTTAATTTATGAACATAATCAGGACTACTATAGAAATCATACTTCATTAGGACTGCTGAACTATGGAACTCGTTGCCATCTGAAATTAAGTCCCTTTCTTCAATTAATCTGTTTCAAAACAGCCTTGTTAATATGTCTGTTTCTAAAAGATTAACTTATAACCCCCCGGGTTAGAATGCAAGATATTTCTTTTTTTTTAATTTACACATTCAGTGCTCTCAGTTTATTTCCACTTTTTCAAATTTTCCATTTTTACATTAAGATCATCTTA
>JAOEJI010306104.1:0-2500 GCA_025448255.1 Umimayanthus chanpuru | reverse complement strand
TTTTCGAAGACATCCGAAGACTTCCGATAATTTCCGAAGCTTTCATAAAAAATTAAAAAATGCTTGAAGGTCGTCTTGAGCACTTTGCGACATTTTCCGATTTTTTCCGAAAATTTCCAAAGACTTCCGAAGATTTCCGAAGATTTTCAAAAATTTCGGAAACTTGTCGGAATATTTGTTTTTGCACTCTCCAGTGCTTTTTCCTTTGTTTTCCAAGGAATTTCCAAACATTCAACAAAGAAGACACGAAGCCTTGCTTCCGGTAACTGATCGACCGTTAAATTATTTTATGTATGTTACTAATAAGTAATCATACAACTTTTCTCGTTCAATTTGAAATTAATTTGCAGTCGTGAATTTTTCAAAAAGTTCAAATTTAACTCGCCCTGCGTGCGAGTTAAATTTTGATACTTTTTGAAAAACTCACTCATGCAAATTAATTCCAAATTCGTAATTCAGTCGTATGATTACCTCTACATATGGAATGGTGAATTTTGGGAGGAAAGCACTTGTTTACAGACTATGAAAAAAATCATTTGCGGTTGGAAAAGGAAAATTGAAAAGTATTTGACAGATATGTAATATTGATGAGATGATGGATTCTCCCAACCCAGCTAGGTGAGTTCTGTTCGTTGAGTGATAACTTTCAAGCCTGTGATTGGTTCATAGGATGCAAAGTAAAAATCTGATTGGTTTATTCAACTGTCCGATAACAGAGTGTTGTTATCGGATAGTACTGCAAGCAGATTAGGGAAAATAGAGTTCTGAATAAGCCAATCAGATTTGAGGAAATTGTTATTTTTATAATAATTTGATATTCAATTTCAACTTCAACTTTATTTACTAACCACTATGTATAAACAGAGGGCAAGGAAATCCAAAAAGAAACCACGGGGATTCTAATTTTTGGACTACCTTTAATGTATTCACTATAAATATTTCTAAATGGAAAAAAATCTCAAAAACTCAAAAGAGAATTTACACTCAATTACAGATATTTACATGCATAAATAGATAAATAACTATGTAGTTAAACAGGATGTGCCTGTATTTATTATTTTAGTAAACATTTTTTTAGATTTGTTTAAAAAGAATAATAAGATTGTCTCATTTGGAGATCTGGTGGAAGATTATTCCAAAAACATGGGCCTTGACAAGAGATTGTAAATTTCCTTGTGTTTGTTCTACACTTGTTTGGTCTATAGTTGCTAGCACTTCTGGTTGGGTAACTATGTATCTCAGCGCATTTTTGAAACATTGAATGGAAGGATTGTAGTAGCAATTTCTTATTAGAAAGAAACATAAATAATCTAACCTGTAAGGAATGTAAATTTACTATATCAAGAAGGCCATACTTATGAAAAATAGGTGAAGTATGAGCACAAGGTTCTGATTTTGTAATAATTCTTATAACCCTTTTTTGTAAGACACGAAGTCTTTCTAGAGTACTTGGGTAAGTCCCTCCCCAGGCTAAGTTGCCATAAAACAAATATGGGTATACAAGAGAAAAATATAGTTTGTGAAAAGTAGGTACTCGACCTATAGATTATACCTATAGTCTTGGAGATTTTGTTGGCAATAGCATTTACATGTTCTTTCCAGTCAAAATTTTCATCAATAATTACACCTAAGAACTGATACCTGGTTTTTGTTCTAAAATTTCATTATTGATTCTAATACATCTCTCTTATAGGCAACTTTCCTTTGTTTAGTCTTAGAGATTAAATAATTAGTTTTTTTTAATATTGACAGATAGTTTATTTGAAATTAGCCATTTGGAAACTTTCTCAAGTTCATTGTTTAAAGTTTCATACAAAAAATCAATATTTTTATTAGAATGTAAAATATTGGTATCATCAGCAAATAAAATAAACTTCAAAAGGTTAGAACTGTTTACTATGATATTTATGTAAAGCATGAATAGCAGTGGTCCAAGGCTACTTCCTTGCGGAATTCCACATTTAACAGTTTGATAATCACCACATGCCACAGACTGCTTACGATCTCTTAGGTAGCTTTTGATCCAATCATGTGCCAATCCTCTTATTCCATAGAATTCAGGTTTTTGCAATAATATTCCATGATTAACTGTATCAAATGCTTTTGATAAATCCAAGAAGACACCTGCACAAAGCTCTTTATTGTCCAGTGAACGAGAGATTTATCTGCTAAGTGTGTAATGGCTAAGCTTGTTTAATGGTTAGATCTGAATCCAAATTGGTGCAAAAATAAGATTTCATTTTTATCTATAAAATCCATTATTCTATCAAATATGACTTTCTCAAAAAATTTTGAGAAAGCTGGCAAAATTGAAATTGGCCTATAGTTTGTAAAAAAAACGGTAATGCAGGTCCCTAAGTTCTGCCACATCTCTCCAATTCTGTCTTCATTACATTGGCTGCCAGTGAAGTATCGGATTGACTTTAAGATAATACTCACTACCTTCAAGGCTATACACGGACTCGGGCCAAAATACTTATCAGAACTCCTACATTTTAAG
>JAOEJI010305993.1:0-11463 GCA_025448255.1 Umimayanthus chanpuru | reverse complement strand
ATACCATCAGCCTGTGGTGACAGCATTTGTAAACGCATTCTTTTCACACTTGACTGTGTATCATTGATTAATTCCACTGAGATCATTGAAAAAAAAAATACAAATGAAATATTAAAAATATTTTGATAAAATCGACATTTTGGAGGGGGACCAAATCCGCGAGTATATAATTAAGGGGGACCAAATCCGCTAGCAGATTTGGTCCGGGGGGACCAAATCCGCGGGGGGACCAAATCCGCTGTTACACCGGGACTCAGAATGAGGCTGAACTAAAGCCTCCTCTTCCAACTGTGACGAGTAAATAAGCCGACACCAAGACTGAATCAGAATAAGCCTCCGATGTCTTACAGACTTAGACACATTTCATGTAAGTTCTTCCAACACTAAGTCCATCTCAAACATAAGTCCAAGGTCCCATATGTAAGGAATTCAGGGACCGTGGAACTGAGGGAGGAGGGGGGGGAGGAGGGTTAGGGACTTACCCCTCCAATATTTTCACTATTATAAAAAGTAAGAAAAAGTGTCTATCGAGTCACTAAACAGCCTCCCGAATCTCAAAGTAGCTCCGCTGTTCTTGAGGATTAGTTATTTTCGAAAACAAAACAAAGCAAAATAAATCAAATGATTTGCTGTGTTTGGGCCCGTTTGGCATACTTTCCATTAAGTACTGAAATTTTACGATTTGCGCTAAAGCTTGTTTTGGCAGCTGCCAAAGAAGTACCTTGGAATATCTCTCGCACCATAGTTAGTTACTAACTATGGCAGCAACAATTGTTTGGATCACATTTGTGATGGTGATGAGAGCCTGCAGAAAAATCAGAAACTTTTTGCAGACATTGCTTCTGGGTTACAGTCAAGTTCAACAAAGGTGGACAGCAAACTCAACAAATATGGAGATCTGAACTTCTTTCTTTTTTCTACTAACTATACTCGCACCAATAATTTTGGCACATCCAACGTCACTGATATCATCAGCGTCTCTCGTAAGCGCGCGCGTGGTATTTACAGGCAGAGCACGAAAAATTTTCATTCATTATTTTTGAAAGAAACTAGAAACACTTGGTAGCATTCGCATCATTCACCTTATCAAGATGTTGCTTCATTGTACAACACTTGACAACAGTCCGGCGCAACTCAAAATCCTGGTCTTTTCAAAAAAATTTCCCCGCTAGTTGTAGCAACTGAAACGAGGTGATCAGTCTCGTTTTCGTACGAAGTCTGTGCTTTTGTATCACATGCACACTCGTCACCGCTGTCTTGAAATGAATATGAAAAAAAACCTCACCAACTTCCGAAAACCCGCGGCGAAGGAAATAAGGCGGCTGCATTGGAGGCTACTCCTGGCACCAAGGTGGGAAATAAATTAAGCCGACTGCATACTTGTAGTACATACACACACGTGAATTTATTTGTGTTTTGGACAGGACAAATTAAACAGTACAATTCTTTTTGATGACATCTCGCCATACAGGGTTCTTCAGCGTGACCATTAAACTTTAAGCATAAAGTTAGAAATATCTCGAACTCTGAATCTCTGGGTGACGATCAATTTTGTCGGTTAAAAGGATTGGAGAGATATTTAAAAAGGGGGAAAAGGTTTTAGAACGCAACAAACACTGTTCCTAAGCGGGCAAGTGCCACTCCTCGGATAGCATACGAGCACGGGTTCGTCCATTAAATACTAACTGCAAGAACGAATTTTAAATTAACTCAAAATAAAAAAACCCCTAAAAATTCCTTCAAAATCAACAACTTTCCCTACCACCTTTTCTTCTCCCAATCATTTTCACTTTTTTTGGAACATTTATCAATCTTTATCAACTGTGGTACTGTGTCGCTATGATTCATGATCTGTGTGATTTTTAAAAATTGAAACTGCGACGTAATTGTGAAAGGTTAAGCCCCCCCCCCTCCATAAAGCAGCCCACGATTGAGCGGCGTGAAATTCCCCGAGAAAACCATTTCAAAAAAGGTCGTGTAACGATCAAGTGACGTAACTCGAAACCCAACTGAAAAACCTTTCCACTGACTAAAAGTTGAGTGAAAAGCGTGAACTTTCTAATCTTTTTGGTTTTAATAATTTTGGGGAAAAAATGTCCAAAGGCCAAATAAAACCGAACTCTCGTTTCACGTCAAAATTTTCTTCAAAAGTAAACGCAACAGGCGTTGTTTTCTTTGTTAATGTGCGAGTAAATTCCAGCCGCGAGCATTCCCCCGGGCAAACCCCGGGCATTTGAAAAAAAATGGTCAAATGCCCGGTCCAGCGGGCAATTTTGTTGGCAAATGCTCCGCCCGCAGTTTTTATATATATATATATTATCATGGTCAAATAATTTATGTCCTCCCTCCCAGTCCATCAGACCAATATACAAGAATATTAGTTGCCATTTTTAAATAAACATACAGTAACTGTTCCAGCTCAATAGAACTGCATAAAACAAGTCACGAGATGAGACACTCCGGCCGAACAAAGACAGAGCAAACGGTTTTATTACTTTTATAGGTCTTTCATACTTTTCATGGTCGATAAATGCTCTTCAGTTATTCCAAAATGACGGTGTTTGAAACCCTTGACTTCTGAGCGCCGCCACTCGGAAATGACGATAGGATGTTACGAAGCAAGTTCTTTGTTGTTTACAAGTGAGACTCCACTACATGTAATGGTGGAGCGTGTAAAATGTAAAAATGCTCATTTTTTGGAGTTGACGAACAGGAATGGCTTTTCGGATGGCTTGTGACGAAGGACATAAAGTTAAACGGAACATGAAAATTTTTAGTGCCTGCCAATTCACCTCGGGGGTATTCCTGCATGACTGACTCGAGACGATAGTGGTGTTCCGTTGCGCGATTGCGCGGCCTTTTGGATGCTAAAATTCTTGTCAGGAACGAGGCGTCTGCGGCTGAATAACAAAGAAAGGTTATAAAAATATATTGGTTTTTGAAACATAAAAGAAAAGTATTGAGTTACTGGCTCAAATTGGCGACAAATGGTTTTGTTGACGAGTTTACGCACGTGTCAGAGTACGTACGTGACTCAAGTTTAAGGCGTTTCCTGGTTATATTCTCTTGTTTTTAAAAGACAGATTTCGTTTGTTTTTATGTACTTGTTCGGTATAGACTAAAAAAATATCGATAGAAACCCAAGGGCGGTCCTTTGAATTCCCAGTGGTCGTTGGCTCGATTGGAGGACGACTGGTTGGCGTGACTTGGGTGCCGGTGTACAGGTATTGGGCAAGCGAAAATTCCCTCCGAATGACTGATACACTTTTGTTAATAAGAACCTTTTTTTTATAAAAAGCAATAGGCTGAAAAATGCCCCAAATTTAAGAGCATTCTAAGAAAATTTTATTGCATGATAGTGATATCATCAATAACACGCACACATTACCATGCACTCTCAATTATTTTCTTGCTTTCGGCAGTCTACCTTGCTGGGTGTATACATGTACCTATTGTAGACTTGACCCATTGTACTTTTTTCTATATTTAGCGTGTATATATATATCGTTTGTATCTGTACAATGACAGCCAGTAAAGAAGAAAGATTAAAGATTAGTTAAAGAACACACCCGAAGCTGAGGAAAGGCGAAGAACTTTTGTCTTGGATACTGCACAAAATATTGGAAGAAATTTGCTTCTTGGTTAATGCTTGTCAGTTCAACATCACCTATAGGAACAATAGTGTTGTGCGTGTACAACTTTGTTTTTAAATCTTTTTTGTTCATTACTATATTGCCTTCTTGCCGGCCGGGGTGGCGGCTAGTAAGTAAAGCGTATTGGTTTGTACGAATGGAAAATAACAAACGTACGCCCAATACTAACAGTTGTGTTCAAGAACATTTTAGGAACATTTGAGACTGAAATCCTCAAAATATTTTAAAAGAACGTTCAGCCTCAACCTAAAAATTTGATAGAAGTTCGGCTATTCTTATTATTATTTAAAAAATTATAACACCAGAGGTGCAGTAAGCGTCGCGGGTTTATTTTTAAAGTTTTCCCTAAAGTTACGATCAGCAGTTTTCTTTTTTTCGTCGGTTCGGGTTCTTTTAGATTGGAATCGAACAGTTGGGGGTTTTCTTGTTTTGGATTGCTTATCTGTTCTTTTGTCTTTTCCATTTCCTTCCTTCTAAAACTTTTTGTCTTACGTTTCAACGTTGGTCAGTAGTTTTATGTTTTAGAAGTATGTTTGCTCTGTTTTTGTTTACTGACGAGTTCAACCAGAAGTAACCGCAATTGCAATATTTTGTTTACGGATCTGTGACCTTAGTCAATTGCCGTAGTACGCAACATTAACGTACCTCGGCCGGTCACTGTTAAGAGTGCAAATTTGAACAAATCCTGTTGGAAGATGCGTGTAAATTCGATTTCCTGCGGTTGTGTTGGAGTTAGTTCCTGCGTTTGCAAGAGAGCGATCCAAACTGAAACAATGTCTCCCACCCTCCCTCTCCTAACTCATCCATGCACCTCTCTGTTTCTGCAATCAGCCTTTGTTCTATCTTCTGTTGAGGATGTCTTATTTGCTTCGAGAAAGGCGTGAACCAGGTGTTAGGTAATTTAGTGATGCTCGATAAAGGTGAAAGACGTTCGTAAAATAATATAAGTAGAAATGATAGTATAGAAATGAAACAAAATGCAGCAGAAATCACCTCTTGGCTCTTCGTAATAGATCTCGAACTGAAATAAGCTAATGAATTGGAAAAAGTGAATCGCCAATCTCACTTTAGATGTCAAAATAGACGGTACTTTAAGACACGAACTGAAAGAGTTGAGCCGGCTCTGAATGAATATTTCGCGCTAGATATGCTTATTAGTGCTGAGCGGCCAAACCCCTAGTTAATAGCCTTACTTGTTACCCCTTCACGTACGTGTTCAAATGCCGCTACCTACGACTTTAATTATTACACACGACCAGCTGCCATCTAGCGTTGTAGCTCAGTTGGTAGAGCAACAGTGATCTGTTCCGCAGGTCGTGGGTTCGAATCCTACCAGGGTCAGAGATTTTTTCTCTTTCTCCGTGTGGGCCCATTTCCTTTCTAGGGCTAACGCTCAGAAGGTATCATTTGGGATATTTATACAGCACTTCAGTTTACCGAATTTGAACAGCGGACGGCTGGATACCGAGCCAAGGAAATGGTAGATCTGCCCACACGTAGAAGGAGAACACCTCTGACGCCGGTGGGATTCAAACCAACGACCTCCCGAACAGATCACCGTTGCTGTACCAACTGATGATTTACTATCTTGTTAGTGTGTCTGGCTAGCATTCCAAGAGCCGCGAATTCGAACCCCAGCCAGACCACTGCGTTGTGTCCTTGAACAAGGCACTTTACTGGTCTTTACTGGAGTTGACTCAGCTGTATAGCCTGTTGTGATCAGCAAGGGATGATATGGTATGTTTTTCGCGCGTGAGGTTTGGTGTTTAGGTGACGTTTCGAGCGTTAACCCTTCGTCAGAGCCGAGACTCTATAATAGCTATATAGACAAACGTAATCTTGAGCGAACCTCTGACATAAGAGTTCTTTCCTACCTGTTCTCCCAGGTGGGGCGAGTACCTGTCAATATAGTTAATCACCTTTTCTTCGTGGAACAAACCATCGTTAATTATCATCAACATCATTGTTTTTTGTGTTATTAATTATATGTAATGTTAAAAAGTATTGCTCCAACATTGTAACACATGCATGTAAACGCACTCCGCAGCGTTTCCGGCGAAGTTTTAGAAAACTGGAATGAACCAGCCATTTAGTTTGTATCAGCAGGGCTCTGGATGGAAAAAACCGGTTAACTCACAAAAACCTCCTTTTACACTGATGCTAGGGAATTTTAATAAAATGATAATAATAATAATAATAACAATAATGATAATAATAATTATAATTATTCTGATTGTACATTTAACTTGTATAGTGCTATTTCTTCAAACTCCAATAGCGAAATCACCATCAATTGGCTACAATTAACAGTTTCTAGTAAACACTAACTGAAACAGGAACTGAAAGTGTGGTATGTTTGATGACGTCATTACATGTGGCAAACAGGCTTCGGGTTTTCTAGGCTTAAAAATAGAACATTTGCTGTGAAAAAGAGCAGCACTTCCATCGCAGCTGTTTACTATAGAAAGAGCAATTGGAAACGCATGATACAATATCTTTAAATCAGTTCACCAACTGGTACTTATTTCCAGCAAATGTGTTATTATGAAGCCCCGAAGCTTACTTTCCCTGATGGAAAATTGATGATGATGTATTCAATCTTTGTTTTGTAACAAAATAAACTATCTCTATCATTAAAAAAATCCAGCTGCTAAAATTGAACTGAAATACTCCTATTATCAACTACTCCATTGTTACTTGGGCGTGCATTACCATCAAATCGCGGAAATGCTGGCCGGTTGACTCATATTGCTGGTGATAATGGCTACTTACGTTACTCAACGTATTGACCCCCCGCGTTTCCATTGTTTCCTAACGGAAAATATTGATTGCGGAAGAACCCATTTTCTACAAGGAAGTAATAAAAATTAACTGTTTAAGTAAGTGATATCTTGCCGCTTTCTTGCTCTATATATAAAGGGCAGGAGTTACTAGTTGAAGTGATGTCTCGTTGATACTGATTTACCCTTGCCTCAGATCCGAGAGTTTCATTTTCTAAAAACATCTTGCTGTTCTAAAAATAAATTGTAGCGTCAGTTGTAGATCACAGATAACATTTATAACAAGTATATATTATACGAGATAGTCGCATAATTTTTATTGACATATTCTTACTAGCTGTACGCTAAAATATCGACCCTCCGAGCCGCCATTTTTGTGGCAACTTGTTACCAACCCCTAGGCCTTAACCCTACACGAATTATTTGCCCATGCATGTAGTGACAAGACAATGCCTGTAAGAGCCAAATAGTTTGATTGAGATTTATTGTTCTTATTTGTTTCAGTTCATTAGCAGTTCATAGTTATAAAACTTGTCGTATATTTGGATATATCTCTAAAAAAATCTCAGTAATATATATCAGTAGTTGTAATGGGAATTTCTTCCTAGTTCTGAGTCAAAGCCATTAATGTATAACAGTAATAAATCTGTCACGGTTCAGAGATAAAAAGGGTTTTTTTTAAATATAAAGATAGTAGTTTAAAATTAGTTTTGTTAATTCATAATTTTCGCGGAATATGCGGTATAGTAATTCGAGCTATGTAACTTGTACTTGCTCTTGAGAGGAACAAATTAAATTGTGTTCGTCAGAAATTGGATTTAACCTTAATATTGTTCTTGTAACTGAGAAAATGTATGAAGCCACAACCAGCTCAAAACGTTATTTGTATTCAGTATCAGTGTGTGCTGAATATTAATTGCTTTTTAGTCAATCTAGAGCTTTCTCTATCTTGTGCGAGCCGAAGCCCAGACCAATTGGCGACAAGTGGTGAGCTCATGATATCAGACAACCAAAAAAGAACAACAAATATTCGGCAGGGTTGACTACAAACAGCTTTTAATCCAATATTTCAGTTGGCACGACTAACTTTCTCCCGGAAATATTGGGTTAGTTAATAGTTGTTTTGTTTTTAGCCAATCTTGATTATTTCATCGGAGTCTAACAAGGCGTTAGTCACCCTGTAGTTAACTTGCCGGCTTCAAGTTTATCGATCAAAAATAGAAGTCAAAGAAAAGAGGAGTACACTTCGAAAATATTGTAACTTCGTAATGATATTGATAGCAGACTGGCTATTGTTTGTATATCTTTGTTTTCCTAGTTCTTTGTTTTTCCCAGTCTGTGGTTTTCAGTCAAGTTTAAATTCCAAAGCAAATATCCGCTTCAGCACTGTATGAACGTGAAATTGGTTCGAAAACACGAGCTTAGCCGTTATAAAGAAGGACGGAAAAAACAACGATTACAGCAAAAATAACAGAACAATTTCAAAAGCAAACTTTGTATCAGTTTTTTTCAAAAACGCAAGAGCTTGTATGCTGAGACAGTTATCGCCTATAATATTACTGTATATATAGATTCTAAAGACTGAAGTCAGAACTTCACTTGTTTTTAGACTTTCTCAGTTTCACACGCATCACAACACAGTTTATTGACATTTTGCGCTAAACTGTTCTAAACAACTGACCCAATCGGTAACATACTTCCACAGTTCCTTGGTTTGCGGCGAAACGGTCAGGGCTTATAGAAGGCCGGAAACCGTTAGTCAATGTTGACTGTTGCACTGTAGGATCAGACGGAGGGAAAGCCAAAAGTCCAGTTACAATATCTCATCGAACTATAGACTACTAGCAGTCCCAATTTTTCCTCCTGAGTTTGTCGAGCCGTGGAACGCTGGCGGGCTAGGCGAGGAAAAATAAGAGAAGAGAGAGATTTATTTTTCTCTCTCACACACTTCTCTTGTTTTTCTTCGCCTAGGTTTCCGCGCTTCGGCGTTCGCGATGTCTTTTCCGCGACTCGCCAAACTCAAGAGGAAAAATAGGAACTGCTCGTAGTCTAATCGAATTATAGTTACAAAGCGAATTTGTTGAAGAAAGTTTTTATGAAAGACCTGCTCTGAAGGTTGACTGTAAGTATCACAGGTAATATAGTACTATCCCCTAAAAATACTATAAAGATTTAAGAATACCAAATGATAATACTTTGCTTATTGCTATTTTTACTAAGACAACATGTGACTTTTAAAAGCTGATTATTGACCCAAGTTTTGGGCGATTTTCCAGACGGGTGAAAAAATAATCAAAAGTTGAGCGTGGTTCAAAATCGGCCTCCCGGAAGTGTGACGTGCACAGTTTATTTCCGGTCGGAGTCGCGCGACTTATCAACGGCCGCAAGCTTTGGTGGGTATTCCATAGGATCAAAAGCCATTACTCAATATCCTGTGGATTGAAGTACATTTTGTCTGCAAAGACATGTTGGTATGATGGTTTTCCGATGTCAGTCTAGCGGTTAGATCTAACATCCGAAAGCTAAAAGTTTCGCTACTGTTTTGGTGCACAGTATATGCAATATGTTTTGCCTGGACTGACAAATTTCCATGCCATTTGTGATTGTCACTTGAGGTAAGTCCGTCTCTTTCCGTACGCTTTGGTGATGTTCATTTCAACAGGCATGTCAATCGCATTCACAGCCGTTTCGGGCCAAATTCCACTGGTGCTATTAATGGAGTGTGACAAAGTAGAAGGAAATTCCACGAAACTGAAAAGTTTCTGAGCAACTATTCGTTTATTTGCCTAAACCGGACAAACCGCATTTACTTTTGCTTTCGGCGCATGAATTGAAGGTGTTGACATTGCATTGCATTTCTTCCTGCGAAGCGAGTCGAAGACCAGCTGAGCATTTGAACTACGAGAGACTGAACAACTGATCTGTGACTGAGTAAAGAAGAGGTTCTTGTGATGGTTAAGATTTGTAGCTTCACATGACCGTAACTTGTCGTTTTATTGCGTCCCCAAAGTCTGACAGCTGCGTGTTGATCGAGTTCCAACCATTTCAATAGGTAGAACATTGATTTGCATTTGAACACTGAATGTGTCACAGACAAGATACTCGTACAGTTTTAATTAAATGGATTAACACAACGAAGCTTCTTCAGTTGTTTAGCTGTGTTCCTTTCTGAAACAACTAAACATTTGGAAGTTTAAATTTGCTGTACAAGTTATTCTCGAATGTTGTGTTAACAAGCCGGAAGCCGTGCAGTTCAGATCCGCCAGGTCAAATATGGTGCTTTTCAATGCTGGATTCAAGACCTTTGACATGTTTTTAAGTTGTTTGTTCCTGCTTTTCCATCATGTGCATATTAATTGTTGCTGTCTTCAGCAAGTATAGATTAAGATAATATTTGTAGTAACTGTCCAGTTTCAATTTGATTGTTCAACTACAGTACAGGTCTGTGACATTTTTGATTTGTGACTACTTCATGCAGTCTTCATAACAGACAAGAGATAAATGCAAAATATAATAATACTATGTATGTAATAAGGTTACTTACCTAAGAACTAGAGAAGTGTCTTCCCAAACAACATTGCCCATACATCCTGCTTCAAACTCCTGCATTTTGAGAAAATCTCTGGCAGCAGACATTATTGAGATCTCCCATAGAAAGTCCAATTTATTCTAACTATCTCCAGTTTCTCTTCTGGTATTGAATAAATGCATCTACAAATGGGGGAGGGGGGTGGGGGTATAAAGATGGGGTGTTTGAACTCGGACAAGAACTTAGAACTGTTCACAAAAACCTGCTTTTGCATAAAGCTGTAGCTTTTTGTATTAAGTGCATTGCTTTTCAAATCACTGTATACCTTTAAGTTCAAGAATTATTAAGTCTAGAGTACAAATTAGGAAAATGCTAGGAAAGGACTATCGAAGTTTCTAACTGTTTGTAACAGTTATTTTTAGTTTATGATACCACTTTTTATGTACATGTTTTGTTAGCAGGTTGATAGCAGTACTTACTGGAGGGTTATCCTGGATAAATATTTAAAATTATTATAAGTTATGAAAATGATCACAAAGGAGGCCTTCCCTACAGCTAGTGTTAATTATGCAACGAAAAGTTAAAATTCCTTCAGGGTTGCACTTATGAAATGCATGCAAAGTATAAAGAATCTTGTGGTTGTCTGGGATAGGAAGTGTGTGGACATTGTGTATATGTTTGTGTGTGTGTGTGTGTGTGTGAAGTTGTGGAGGAGGGGGAGGGGTAGTGGAGAAAGGACCCACTGACTTGTTGGTGAGCTACTGATCTTCCACACTGAGATTTTCCTGGGATGGTTAAGTTATGTTGTTACATTAAAGTTAAACAAAATTACAAGTTTCAAATCCAGTATACATGTACCAGCCTGGATGTGCATAAACACATAGATCCACTTTCTGGTCGCAAACATCACCTTGGTATAATAGTTTATAATTGTTCATACTCTGGCTCTATGACTGCAAATGCAATATATCATTTAACTGTAAGATATACATGTAATGATCGTATGATTGTTGTACTGCAGTTCACACATAACTGTACTGATGTCATGAGGAACTGAAAGGATTGAACCTCCCGGTACTTGTTGCAAGAAGGATGTGTCCATGGCTCCTGTGGAGTGTCATCCTGATATTTCTTGAGCATCCTAAGTACTCCACGGCAGAAGGTGGAGTTGCAGTTCCAATATGGGTAGCCAGAAAAGGTGTTGTTTGATGGAGCAACCCAGTGAGACCTGGGCTCCTCTTGTTTTGACTATTTATAATTATAATGTTAAAAAAATTGAAAATTAAAACAGCACTAAATTAAAAAAAAAATAAAAACTTAATATATTACTTTACATGTATACCAGGTAATTTGTTGGAAATGTAAGTCCTACAATCTTGTAATAGGACAATAATCTTTGCCTTCTTAAACCTGTCTATATGTCTGACCTCTTTCTAATGGATTTTTTATGTTAGAAATACAGGTATTAACTGTTAATTTTAAGGTTGCTGTTCAGTTTGAG
>JAOEJI010305882.1:0-11463 GCA_025448255.1 Umimayanthus chanpuru | reverse complement strand
TCCTTCAAGTCATGTGGGATATCAAATGCCCTTGATGGTACCGAGGATGATGCGATCTACGCTGACCCACCAACTGACGTAGACGAGCCACTGGACAACGAGTTTGACACAGACAGCGAAGATGAAGAGTGAGCAACAAACCGGCTCTTTTCAGAGCCATAACAACAAACGGTTCCTTTAGGAGCCCCAAATCTACAAAAGAATATGACCAAATACTCCTTCATGACATTTGTTATTGTTTTTATGTACTCGGCGGGAGTGGGTTTGAATTTGGAAAATTTTTCAACTGAAAAGTTTCAGCTATAAGCCGCAACCCCTTCTTAAGGAAGAAATTTTGAAAAAAGTTGTCGATTTCATGTAAAAATGCTGCGGCTTATAGCAGAATAACTCTGGTATCAAGTGCTGATCAAACAATAAGTTAAGCTCACTTAAAGAGCCTTGGGCACCTTGAGATAGTTTGTTTATGTTACTGTTTGTGATCACTGAGTGGAACAAATGTTACACTGGCTATGACACATGACAAACGCAAGGATGCAATTTAGCATGAAAAAGAATATTATCTTTGTCAATGTGGCTCATCATCTGCAAGTCTGGAGACAAGATTTTAACATGGATTTGAATATGGTTGAGAAAAACTTAAATTGAAATTGATACTGGGGAAGAATTGGATGTGCTAAAAATTGTGCTTTCAAAACTGAGATGCATACATGTATTAACTTCAAGCATTGTACCTTTGATGAATGATTTGTCAAATTGAAGTAAACAGAATAAAGCCATACAGTGTACTGAAGCAGGTGGTTAAAATAGCACATACAAGCTATTGAAGGCATCTACTCAATCATATGTTTCACCCTGAACTACTAATCTCGACTGTAGAACTATGTTGGAAGTGCCAATCCTTTAAACCTTACAGGTACATATATTATGCCATCCTGTATATTCAGTTTATTCCAATGGATACCAGGTGTACATGTACAGTACATGAATAGAAGTACTACAGACCTCCTGGTAGGTACTCTGAGGCCTCATCAGCATCATCACCATCATCCTCGTCCCTGCTCAGAAGGTTGTTCACAGCAAGGTTTACATCCAAATTCTGCAATGGTGATGCAACAAACATATAATCATATAACTTGGATAAGGGATTCACATCAACAATATAAATTTAGTATTGGTACATGTACATGTGCAATACTGTACAGTCAGTTGCTGGGATATGTTCAGCTCACTTTGAACTTTCAAGAACCATCCATGAAGATTTTATGAACTATATGCAACAATTGAAATAATTAACTCCTTGAGAAAAAGGTTAACAATGCTGTTCAAAATGAACTGCATTTTCAAGACAAGTTTGTGAAATTACATGAAACATTGCCAGCTTTTAGTCACCGCTATTCATCTTGGAGATACCTGACGGCTGATTTATTCAGTACATGGTGCAGAGTGACTTTGACAATGAGGTTTTTGAGACTATAATTTATACTAACTGCATCATTACACCTCCACAATTAGAGGAGCCCCCCTAGAAGTTTCAGAGGGGGCAGGATGGGGGAATCAATGTCAAGCATTTTTGGAAAGAAAGGAGGCGGGATGAAGAAAGAAGAAGGATTTTGTCTTGAAGAGCCATCTGGAGATGTTTTTTGCTGCATTTTTCTTGTATATTCCTTGTGTACTGCACAATACAGTAAACAAGTAACATCACATTGTGAGTATTTATAAGTACTTTTTCATCCATAAAGACTCATCACTTGCGAGGCAGACTCATTCATAATGTATGCAGATGAAAATGGGAGGAGTGTTGGGGCATTTGTGAGTACTAACCCCCCCTCCCCCCCTCAGGTCCCCATATCCACCCTGGGACCATTAAATATTTAAAGCTCTCCAGGATTCCTTTGAACCACCAATACTCTCCACTAATGGAAGCCACCGATGATCAAGCAGTGATAAAAGCCATGGTCAGTGGTCACAAGAACTGATACTCAAGAAGTGGCAGTTTCAGTCCAGTATTCTGGTCAGTACTTACAGTTCTCTGAAGTTCTCTGATGATAGCTGCACGGGATTTGCCCTGAAGCACAACTTGGGCCTTGTAACAAGAGTAACGAGTAATTGGTAAAATAATAATAAGTGTATTTGTAAGAAATATCAATAAAAACAACAGATTTATCAATTCTCAGTACAGTAGTTGTAACAAATAAATTTATAACACTGCAGTTTTCAAGTTGTACCAACAATAATTATTGAAGTGGTTATGTAACCAGTGCAAAAACAGTCTAAGTGGCAAATAAAGGCAGGGAAATTTTAAGATATTATTTTAACTGCAATGCTGTCTCTTGGGCTAATCTTGCATAACAAATTTAGGTTTTCTGGTCATGTTTTTTCCCCTCTAAGTCCAGGAAGGGATGGGAAAATGTGATACCCCCCACAGATAATTATCATAGGCTATTCTCACTGTTTTGGATTAAGGTTCTTTGGCAGTCAAAAGCAAAGTCATTTGCTACCCATTCGGGAGGAAACTCAACTTGTATTTTAAGACTAAAGTGTTGCCTGCATAATAAGAGCCCAATGAGCAGTGCATGAACATGGAGAATTTTAAAGTTTTGTGAAGGGTGGTTCAACATTGTCTTGTTTTGTGGATTGTGTTTGCATCGAGTTCTCAACTGATATTAATAATATTCTTGAAATCTCACCTGGGAGACAAGTTCCTCTGGCACAAATGTGGCTGGGACCATTGCTCTTGATCCCAAAACCCATCCACCTGCTCCTCCTCTACCACGACTACGTGCTACAATCCGACCACGCCCCCGAGGTGGCGCTCGGTTACCAGTTCGCAAGGACATAGTTGCACTGCCTGAACTCCAGCGACTGTGTGCAGACTCATTTAAGACACTTCTGTTTAAGAAAGTAGCAGTGACATTCGAATCGCATTGGGAATATAACTTAGGGGGTAGGGGTCTTCCATTTTTAAAAAATCTAAATGCTAGCTAAACATAAGAATAAAAAACTTTTTTTTTACTTGGCCTCTACTAACAAACAAAAATGTTATAATTGGTATTGCCTTATCTAACATGCAAAATACCGACATGTATTTCCTGTGGAATGTATGAATTGAACTTTAGGCCTTGGCTGGCACTCAATCCCCTGACCATGTCACAAAATTACAAAGAAAATGCAAATTACTGAAAACATAAAATTTCAGTTGTTTGCTTCATATTAACCCTTTCAGCACGGTTTGTGTCCCAGGACATCAAAAAAATATTGACTATTTTTACGGTTTGTGTCCCGGGACACGAAACGTGCTTACCCCTGATTAAGAGCTATTTTCTCCGAAGTTGTGTGCGGTGACGTCAATTCACGTGTTCAGACGAACGTGATGGCATTCAAGGAACAATTTCCTCATAGATGTGAAAGAAGTACGAAGCCATTTTCACAGCGAAAATCTGGTTCGAAATTTGTGTTTTGACATGTAGCAGAAATCATGGCTGACTCCATAACAGCTTGTTTGGAGTATGATAAATTTATTCTTCATTAAGAGAGCCCAAACTAGCTCTAGAGATGAATAGAAGTCAGAAGAAGGTAACTTGTGTTGTTCGTGATGCAATGCCTGAATTTCTAGAAGTTTACACGTACACTTCTTCGAGTATTTTTGAGTTGATTTTAAAATTGCCTCTCCCTTTCTGAAAGTATGGAGGAATGCTTTCTGACGTGTAATAGAAAGATCGAACACCCTTTCTTCTGTTTCTATAAATCATTAAATGTAAGTTTGGTGTGCGAAATAAAATTAGTATTTCAACATTCAAACGTTGTTGTTTTTATTGATTGGAAGGTTCAAAGTTTACACTATATTTTGCCTTTGTTGTGCTCTGATATGACTTACGGCTACTGCTTTTGATATTTTTGCTGCTTCGGATGAAGCAATTTTGCTAGTTTTACCACCCGCGGTCGCGCTTGTTGCAAATTCAGATTTCAATGGCGAAAATGAAATAGATTTAGTTGAAGACTCAGATGAAAGTTCAGAGGAAGAAGACGAAAGCTTGGAAGAGCAATTTTATGGTTTGCAGCTGTGATGGGAGCAACGTGGATCTGCCAGAGTTACGGAACATGTTGGCCCAACACGAAGTCTTCCTCGCACGCGACGCGACGCCACTTCAGTTTTTCATGTTGTTGTTTACAAGTGAAATGATCGAATTACTCGTTACACCAACAAAAATGCATTGGATATAATTTTAGCTCACCCACAAATGAAAGGAGCCGAGGAATAGACACAAACAATGCTGGAGGAAACGAATGAAAACGAGCAGTAGATATTCTAGTAGCAGTGCAAATTCGAGCTTGTTGACAATTTAGGGCTGTCACGGATCGATGCCGCGTCGCTCTTCACTGTGGAGATTGCTCCGGCGAATGGCACAAAAATCTTGCAGAACCAGCTCAAGAAAACACTGATAATTTAGGAAACATAATTTTTTTTATTACAACTAGCAAACATACTTATGTAGTGTGATTTTTAGCGGTTTTAAATAATAATGTGAGAGTGCCTTTGTTATTGGAGATGCTCATAATGTGAGAAATGGCGGCAATTTTGAATTTTGGAAATTTTCATGTCTGATAACTTTCTTGCTTCATTACTTCAATAAACAACAATTATTATGACGGATTGCTTGTTCTATGGGTTATAACTTTTGTTTTTAGTGTAGAATGATTGGGCAAGCCAGTTCTGAGAAAATCAGGAAAGTTTGCAATGAGGTAAATTTCGTATATCCCAAGGTCAATTAACTCCGTGAAAGGGGGCCATGCAAGGTCAAATTAAGTCAGCGCTCAAAGGGTTAAGGAAAAAATTATTTACTAAGGGTTACAGTGCAAGGACATTTCCCCTCTAACATGGATTTGCAAACTGTTCTTCAAACAAGGACTCTCTCTGTCCTAGAGATGTATCATACATACATACATCATTTTCAGGTGCTCCCCGCGGGGCTTTTCAGCAACCTGTTTACAACAAATGCAAGGTTCAGTGGTTGAGGGTCTTAGCCAGACCGCTACAAGCGGTTCACAATTTTTTTTTTGTCTGAGACATTAAGTCGTGCCCTCAGTTAACAGTCCACAACACTGACATCATTAGCCTACTCTTATCGACAAGTGTGTGAGTTCTTTTAAGTCCCCCGATAGAACGTCGAGAGATTAGGCCAATGGCTTAACGACCCTGTCCACAGACAGTGTGGCGAAAGAAGGTCGCCCAAAGTTCAACCCTTGACCAAGCCGGGGCTTGAACCCGGGACCTCCTGGTTGGCAGTCAGAGGTCTAACCAACTGCGCTAACCTCGCACATGCATAATTTATTTGTGCACCTTGGCCTTGGATCTTCCACTGTATTACATGACTGTGTTATTAATATATGTTCTCTTTCCTAACCTTACTGGGTGGCCTGTAAAGCCAGCAAGACCTTCACCAGATGACAATACCCAGGAGCCTTCACCTTGGCTTCTTGAACCAACTATAAGTGGAAGAGAAAACTAATTAAGTAATGGTCTGAGTAAGAACTAGGCAGGTGAACGGCAAAGAATGCAAAAAGGTATTGATTTGCGATATTGTTTAAAGCGCTCACATTATTGACTAAAACATGAAAATCTACTATAACTTCACCAGTTAGTACATTTATTTAACTCTAGTTTACTAGTTTATTCCTTTATAGTGAAAACTATTCTAATATTTAATGCACAACAGAAATATCATTTGAGGAACAGAGAAAATTCGAACCCTTTGTTGGCTCTTGTTTTGCTGTCTCAAGATTGGATGAAATCTTGTAGCACAAAAGAAACGTCGCTTTGAAACAAACTATTATAATGACTATATTTTTTCTCAAAAACATTGTGTTGTGTATAGGTTGATGTATTCTCAGTATGAAAATCTAAACACTCTAATACATATGGGGAAAGCAAAATTGCCACAGAACAATAGAAGTTTGCCTAGTTTTTAAATGGATTGTTACTTAACAATAAAAGAAGCTTAGTTTACTTTTCACCAATGAGCTCTAGACAGGACAATAAACCAAACCAAAAATACTCTGATTTAAGTACCTGAATGCAAGATAACATGAGATGTCGACCGTGCTGCTGTACCACTGTTGCTCGTTGGAGGGGTTTCTTCATCCCTACAAATCATGTAAACCTGGATTGTCATGAATGTGTTCTAGAGGTATAACTCAGAAAGGATCCAAGGCCCCAAACAAAGGCAGAACTTTTCATGAGTTGAACTAATTTCGGCAAATTAAGTTCATAATAAGTTTGATGTTTGTCTTAATTAAATTCGACGAACATTATTTGGAGCGACCAACACATTCTATCCATCTGGGCCTGCCTGTACAAAGAGTGGATAACTTTATCCAGCGGATAAATCCCTATCCAGCAGATAAAATTTGCTCGTTATCCAATCAAAAATAAGAACATGCCAATTTTATCTGCTGGATAAAGTTATCCACCCTTCATACAACCGGGCCCTGAAGCAGACAGATAGAATGACTGAAAATTTGGTTTGTCTGAATTAAGTTTGCCATTTGACCCAACAGAGAAAACCATTAATTTGGGTCGACCCGTACTGCAATTTAATTCGACTCATGAAAAGCTTGACATTTATTTTTGTCCGGTGCCTGAGTTGTCTTTAAATAACAGCAAACTATCAAAATTAATTATTCCTGCTGGTATTAAAATTATTTTCAAACTGAAAATAATTTGAATCTGACTCTACAGGGATCATAGAGCAGATTTAAGAATGGAGGATCTGAAAGGAGCATTCTACATTCAGGATGCAACCTACACATAACTAAAAGGATCTAAAAGCAAGCTATGCAGGGAAATTTCCAAACAGCTCAGCAAGTTTCAGTTAGATGTTTATAGTGAAAATTGTAAAGAAACCGCCATGTTACTTGTACCTTGTTCAGTTTATGCAATAAACATAAACAGTTAAAATACCAAACACATCTACTCACGCTTGTTGCTCTCTGTTGGTTAAATCCAGTCGATCTGGATGGAGGGTGAATGGAACACGGCAAACTCGTCCATCCTACAAAGTGTACCAACAAAAAAGTAGATGTGATCTATTATACACCTTTATGATCTAACTGTTATCATTTTTGCTATTATTTTCAAGAAGAGAGTCAACAAGTGGTGAATAGGAAAATGGGAAAAAATCCCTCCCCATTTTTAACAAAGTTTATTATGGTATGGTTGACTGATTTCGTGTGCTGTGATTGGTCATTTCTAGGTCCATTAGTAGCCGTACGGACCTCTAGCTCTCGATCACCTTTTCAAAACCAGAATAATCAACAAAGCCACATAATAAACATCTTATTAGCCTTGTTTGCTCGGTCCATACGACAACTTATGGATCCTCATTTTTTCCTTCCCTGTTTTCATGGCCCGCGCGCTCTGCACTTGGGCCATAAAAGGAAGGAAAAAACTCAGTCCATACATGTAACTTACCATACGGACCTTGCACTCGGCTAATAAGAGGTATATATCTTCATCCAGTGATGGGGCTCAAAATAGAAAACTACATCCCTTCATTTTATTATTTCAGAACGATAAGGTTAAATTATAATACCTGTAAAATTTGACCTGCCATTTAATTTTTTCAACAGCCATACTTGAAATTTGACCTGTTTTTGTCATTAGCAGGCTCCAATTTAAACCCTGTGTGACGCTTGCCTTACAAACTGAAAATGGCCTTTCTGCTGTGATCCTCTTCAGTTACATGTGGATGTAGGTCACATCAGTAGGTTATGTCACACTGATTGACCATCAAGGTGAGCAAGTTTTATGAATCACATTCTCCAGAAAGTGACATCTGACATTTCCCCAGTTTCAAAAAGATTGATAAATGTCTAGTAGAACACTGCTGTACTTATTCCAAATAAACCAGATGCAGTCTGAGCTTTGCATACCTCAAGCAAAAAGGCAATATGTCGGGGTCCCACAACACACTGTTTTGTGGCAAGCCCTTGCAGGTCCTGCAGAGATGGACATCTGAAATGCATTCAAGTAAAGACATTACACAAGGACTAAAAGAAGTAATGCCATGTGCTGACTTTTTATCAAATTTTCTTGATTATGCCCAAGCATTAGTTATTTATTTACAAAATTTGCCGTATACGGCAGGGGCTTCCCACAAAGAATAGACCCCACTAACGAGGCCCCTGAAAAAAACAGAAAAAATCACACACGCACACACACAAAAAGCCGATGTTATAAAATAATTAGATGAAGTATATAAAAATGAGTTCAACAGCAGAGTTTGTTAAACAGCGAGCTAAGTGGGTGCACTTGGTGACACTTGACACAAACTGATTTGAACGTTTGTGGGTTGTCAGGATTGTAAACATGTGATGTGAGTTAAAAATAATATGCAAAAAGATCTTTCTTAAATGAGTCAGATGATCTATAAATGTTACATAGCTGGGAGAATGTTCCATACTCTTCGAGCCCTGGAGTAGTAAATGTTTTGAAGTGTCACTGTATTGCATTTAGTCACCAGATGTGCCACAAGAATAGAATCCTGTACACATTCAGTGGATTCAGGGCTGGCAAAGCAACGTAGATTTTGGAGGGCCACATGATACAGTGATCTTGCAAGCGCCAAAGGTACAAGATTTTTGGGAGGTCTAAGGGCATACACTTTGCTGGGAACTTTTAAAAAATTGTGCTTCAATGGCTTGTATTTGTTGTATTTTGTCACAGCAAAGTTGCTTTAGAAACTTGTTTTCTTCACTAGTCTGAAAGCTGGGGGGGGGGGGGGGTCACGGCCACCCAAACCCCAGCTGTTTTGTTTGCACAGCCAGTTTTTGTCCCAAGCCAGGGCAAACAAGGTACTTTGGCTGGAATAGAGTTACCACATCAATTGGAATTGAGTTATTTACTAAATAAAGACTAACTATATAATGGTTTTACTGGCTGAGTAGAGGGGTTACAATGTGTACCCTATATGTGTAAGAAACTTAGCAATAATCATTCCTAGAGAAACTCCTAGAGTAACTGACTATAACTCCTCCAGTTTACCAGCAAGCCAGTTGGGAAACAAGCATGGGTAAGCCAAAGTCTTGGTCGATTTGTTCATCACTTCATGTTCAACAATGCAGGACAAAACCTCCTTTGTGTCTGAAAGTCTGAAAAACCTCCTGATTTATTTTGCAACATACTCAACAGAAACTTTTACTGGCAATATGTCGTTTTGAGATTGCGAACATGTGGCATTTTCCTCAAGTTTAATTAATCTACTGCAGATGCAATAAGAATGAATAACAAAACCTTTTTGGAATTTTGGACTTTGACGACTGTAAATGCTTTGAAATAACGTTCAACGTCTTCGGGAAAATCGTTATCTTTTGTCAGCAATACTTACCTCGACCAAACCTTTTTACTTTTGGCTTCTGAAACTTCTTTCAACCTACAAGAATGCAAACGTGATTTAGCAGGTCGAAAAAGCATGGAGCACCCAAGACTTGTTGTCGTCGAGATAAAAGAAATGCTTTCCCCAAGCCATGCAGTTTCGCTCACCGTTCATGAAGTTGATCTGCTGTGCCTGGCAAAGGATGGACAGCGAAGAAAATTGAAGTCATCACGACTTCAAAATATTTAAAAGACTTTCAATATTCTCGAGCTTTCAGATGGCCATATTAAGCATAAAATCTGGCAAAACCACTTCAACCACGTTCAGTTTTCTTCGTTCAACGCCAGCAGAAACAGATTATTTGGGCCCAGTCTTCCCACAGACATGCGCGTTACCGCTGACCAAGTTATCATCTATTCCGAACCCAGGGACTTCTGGGTATTTTTTCAAAAACAAGAGGCTTGAGAAAAGCCTAACTCGGCCCGGACCTTGCGTAACTGTTTTTAAATTGACTGAAACAGCGCACATTTCGATCTCCCTTGTTCATATATCCCCCCCTTTACTATATAGTCACGTTTCGGCACAGTGTGAAAGCAAACTGAAGCGCCTGCTGTGCAGGCTAAACAAACCCAGTTGATCTGTCACTTGAAGCTTGCTGAGTATTATATTAACCATTAATACCTGTCAAAACAACTTGACAAGCCGGGTGTATGTACAAATTTTCTCACTACTGACAGTGGTGTCGTATGCCTGTAAACAGCTTTTATCGGAATGGTCGGCGACCGTCGCCGTTGAGCAGCATTGCAAGACAACAGAACAAATTTGAAAAAGGGAATAATCTTCTCTTAATTAATACTTTTTATCTCACAATTCATTTACTGTAATTTGATAATATTAAATGCGACTTGCGTTTAAAAATAACACGGAGCGAGAAAAAGTAATTTGTTCTGGTTTTTTTTAACTTCCAAAGAGCACGTATAAAGCGCTATCTCCTAGTTTTATTAATAACGTTTCCACCAAGGCATTTGAAAAGACGATAGTCGATAGTCGGGATATTTGTTTGTCGCTGTGGGTTATGGCCGAAAAGTTAACATCATCTTTCATCTTTATTTCTGGCACTCCGTGACGCATGCGTAAAACATCTCGACACGACCAAAAATAAAAATAATAAAAAAAAGAACCGGAGCCGAAACTTCAACTCGGCGCCTTCCAGCCCGAGTAATAAGCCATTTAAACCTTTTCTAATCAAAGGCTCTGTGAGCCACCTCATGGATGTTTTAACAGAAAACAGAAGATTGTTGTGATTATTAAAAAAAAAACCTGGAAATAGAAATTTAAGGGTTGTTGTAACTTTTAATAAATTACGAAAATTGTGTCGGTATAATCAAGTCTCTTCTCACTATTAGATCTATGCAAGAATATACACTTTTAGCTCGAGCTATTTTGCGACAAATGGCGGTACAAGATTGCCGCAAGCGACAGCGGCAAAAGTTTATATGATCGCGCTTCAACTCAATCGATTCACGATTACCATCCACTGACTGCTTGCATGCTGTTGCGAAAAGGTTTCTCTTGTTCTTCGAGATCTCTGCTTTTGTAACAACGAATACACAGCCTTTAGTCCAATATGAATGTTATACCAAGCTCCTCACAGACTTCACACCGAGCGTTTGTTGATCACTTGCGTTTTAGTAAAATACCCTACTTACGACAATGTTTGCGTGTTGAACTTGTCAGGAATATCGAAAAGTTATAAATATATCATTGCAGTTGAATGGATGATATTATGTCCACGGTAAACACTTGTAACCGTTGGGTACCTTTGATTTTCTTTGACCGCGCTAGAGGGACAGTGCTTGTTACGTTGAACAAGTTAATGCATAAATTAATGCTTTAATGTTAAAGTTAACAAAGTTAAGATCCGGTCTGCCCCACTTCTATACTACCTCATGGATGACGTCATCCATAAGGTAGATAGAATACTTATGTTTTAAAACTTGTTAAGAGCAGCTCAAAGTCTCCATGGCCAGTTAACTGACTGGAAAGCCAATCACAGTTGATTATTTTCTTTTCATATTTCCGGGGGGAGGGG